>PVIA01003180.1:0-178417 GCA_004024845.1 Tonatia bakeri | reverse complement strand
TCTAATGTTCCTTTTCTTGTCTACCCTGCTGACTTTGGGTTTCCCTAAATCCTCCTCCTCAGAGAGAATCTTTACCTTGTAATCCATTCAGATGTAACCCTCTATGGTTATACTGAAGTCTTATTAATGTGGTAATAAGGTATGGGGGAGGCATTACAATCTTTAATCTGATAAAGTCTCATGGGTTTAGTCAGCCAGTATCCTTGGGCTGTGACCTCTGCAACTGTTTCTTCTTCAGTAGTGTAGCATCTTCCTCCAGGTCCCTATTCCCTTCGCCTGGTATCAAAGTTCTAAGTATTCCCAATCTATTTCCTTGAAGCTAGCCCCTGTTGACTATCTTTTTTGTTTGTTTGTTTTGCTTTTTTTTTTTTTTTAATCTTTGATGAGACAGGAGGATTGGAGGTAACTGGATGGGAAGAATTTTCTTTCCCCAGTTGGAGGAGGGGCTAAGCAAAGTCCTTTCCTTCAGAGGTAATTTATGTGTTATTGAGAAGGCTTTGAGTATATTTCATAATGATTACAGTTCCCTTCCCTCTGCTAAGCCAAGGGGGAAGCTTTTTCAGATATTCACTATAAGAACATGAAGTGCTTCCTTGAAGTAAGAAACAACAGGTAAGATTGTGACTCTCAGCATTTCTTCAGTCTTGAGCCAATCTACACTCAGCCTCCAGTGATGAGGCAAAATTACCATTTACATATTTCTATCAGTTTAGGTCTTGAGTGTCTTCTGCTCCAGGTTGGTAGGTTTAGGCTGTCTCTCAATGGATGGGCCTGTCTCTCCAGATTTCAGGGTAGCAGTTTGCCCTACAACCTCAGATCTCTAATGGGTACAAGAAGAATTATTGATTATCCGTCCAGCTAGTTCATTGCTGCTTTAAAGATAAGGATGACAACCTCTAAGTTCTTTACATACTGGAGTGGAAAAATGGCTAGTTATAAATATAAAATCTTATTAAACTCACTGTAGATCACTTATACTACATTATTTGTGGAATCAAAAATGCAAGAACAGATAATTTCCTGAACTGGTTAAAATGTAATATGTAAGACTATGAATTTAATAAAAGTAACTCTTATGAAGATAAGAAAGGTAAGAATTTCTTTAAAAAATAGCAACTTTTAATACTTCCTTTAAAAACAGAATACATTTAAAAAATGAGCTTATTTCAGAGTATATAAATGCATCATTTATTCATATAACATCAACCTGTAGAAGGCCCTACACCTAGGTAATATTGCATCTAATAATTTCTATAGTAATTAAATATATACTTAGGCTAAGGAAAGGACAGTTCAATTATAGCTTTTAGGCCATTAGCTGATTTATTCAAGGGTCAAAATAAGAACGGTCCCCTGAAAAGCAATGAATCAAATCAGTGTATTACATGCACCATACATTATTTTTTTATAGCTAAGGAGTCCTTGGTATTTTTAGAATTGCCAAAAGGTTTTATGTGTGTGTGCCTCCACTTTAGAAATTACACACACACACGCACACACACACACACACAAACACTTGGCGCTTCATCCATTTATCCATTTATATATATGTGTGTATATAATACATTTTTGCAGCATCTCTTTTGAGATTTATAATGATTTCTTATAATGTTCTTGCAACATAAATAAAATAGGTCACATGTACGTGAGCTCAAATTAAAATAACTGAAGAAGACTGTCAAAAGACTTACTTCTCTTTTGCGCTTTCTAAATGTATCTATGCTGCTCAATAGAGACTTTCAGCAAGGGAATGAATGCACAAGTTATGTGTAGGCGTTTAAACTGTGTGACTAACCTAAACCAAAAGTGTTATCATAATCCAGAGTTATAAGCTTTGGCAGATGAGTATGCACCTAAAAAATGCACACTATGTGGAAACCAGAGTGACATATGTCTTCTCAGCTGACTGGCTCATGCAGCTGTGTTTTGTCTGTCCTATATAAGTCCATATTAAAATTTTGAAGGTTACAGCCCTTCATACATCTGTTGGAATAATATGACTTGTTATTATACTAGGATATTAAGGTTTAGCTTATACTTATTATTACTTCAGAGAAGAAAAATCAAAATAGGATGCATTAATGAACTAAGTTGATTACTAAAGACTTGTGTGTTTCAAACGTGGTGTAACTGGTGAAAAATAAACAACTAATGGAGGAAAGAAGATACAGTTACAAAAGAGAACATGAGAAATGGTTAAATGAAACACTCAAAACAATGCACATTTAAGACTAAAATTTATAGATCTTACATCTATACAAGCAATACACCTTGGGCAGTTGATCATTTTTTCAGGAACTCTCTCTGATGCAGAAGTAGAATTTAGATCAATCAGTCAGCAAAATACACCTGACTTTATATTCAGTGGCAGGGAAACTTTACAAATTGCTCAAATGCAGCAAAAACTCTAATTTTCAATGTCATTTGTTCTCTTTGCTCACATTTACATTTAATTTGCAGTGTGAAAAAATGGCACATATCGTTGTTACTATATAAAGATGACATTTAAGAAATACATGTTGTTAAGCCCAATTTTTTCCCTCATTTTCCAAATTGAAACTGATAAAGGGAAGTTTTGGGGGAGAACCCCTAGCATGCTAAGTTAAACAATGGACTGGGCAGGGGAGGGGGAAGCTATAAAAAGAAGAAAAAACTGAATATGCCTCCTTACTCCTTTAAACTGTGGCCAACAGTTAGAAATGGTAAGGAACTTAGAGGATAATGAAGATAAATCACATCCTAAAGCCTCTTAATACTTTTCCCCTAGGATTTAGAACTTGTGATTTTAATTTTGTGGAAAACACTTTTATGATACCTGACATTTAGACAATTGTTGAAGAGAAGAAAATAACTGTAACAGTAAAAGATTAGCTGAACTCTATTCTGGACATAGGGAAATGCAAATGAGATATGCAATTGCGAATCAGTGCACATCGAAACCCTGTGGAGACAGGGAAGCAGACTGAGTGACTTTCAAACTGAGAAGTCGGTCAAAAATCAGATAAAGCGTATATCTGTAACAGCAGTATTTTGTTATCTGAATTATCTTTTTATTATTGAGTTTTGGTGTGTTTATCTTTTTTTAAGTATTTGTGGCTCAAAATTTCATTTACAAGTTAACTTTTTCCCTGGTAAAATACTTGAGGCAAGATGATAGCAGAAATAAACATTGGTTTCTAGAGTCACAACTTACTCTTGACATGATTCATATTGGATAAATAATCACAGCTAATTTGCTTTTTAAATCTTTCTTTTGGATCTTAAAACAATGTTTTGAGACTTCAAAAACAGCTTAACATAACATAATCCCCTGGGAAAAATACCAACAAGAAACACTGTTCATCTCTCCAGCCTTGGTTAATAGTGAATCCCTGTCAAGGAACACAGGTAAAGGTTAGATCAGGGGATAAGAGGTCTTGCAGAGACGAGTGACTTCAGGAAGACACCAGGTTGAGATGGAGGAGAGGTTCCTGAGAGGAGGAGAGGAGTTACTGTCTGACCAAAAATTACGTGTGTGTGTATGTATATATCAATGCATATATGTATATATGAATGTATATATTTATATATAAATGTGTATATATACACATACCATGAGATCATATTTAGATCTTATTACACATGTTGAAAAAAAACTCAAATTTTCAACACCCATCATCAAGGGGTAGTTTGGGTTATGAACATGAAAGGTATTATATACACTAGTCATACCATCTTTTCTCAAAGTGAATCTGAATTTAAATACTCTGAGCCTCCCTTCTCATTATGTGCTTGCCCCTTTGCATGCAATTGGTCTGCAAAACCTGATTTTTTTAATACCCAATCATCCCAGGTTCACCAGTGTTTCCCCGTTTTTCCTGTGGACTCATTGCTCTTAAATCTGCGATTTCTCTTGTTTCATACTGTTTTTGAAACTTGTTCCTGTCTCAGGTCTATCTTGTAGTTTAAGAAAACATTTTGAACTTCCTGTACCTTTCTAAATGAAGAGTTCCCTTGCACTTGCTTCTGCCTCCTTGAATTCTAAGTTTTAACTCCTTTGTCCCAAACTAGCCCCTACAGAGCTGACCAATAGGCGTTTGTCTTTGTAGCCTCTGTTCTGAGACACCTTCATCGACAGCATTCCCCTCTTAATCCCCATTCTTTGCCTCCCACTCCGCCACCTACACATCTGCGGGCACCATCGAAGGAAATGAATAGTACGTAATTCATGTGCATGTTCATAGATGCCACATTTTCCTGAATTTTCACTTGAGAAATATGATCTTTCATTCTTTGAGGATTTGGGAAGCCATCAGAATGTATCCCTTACATACACTGCTGCCATCCCTGTAATTGACTTCCCATCATTTTCAAGCCGAGGACTTGTTTCTTCAAGCTACTCCCAGCCAGGAACTTAAGCTTGGAAGTTCCATTCCTGCCCATTCTTGCAAGGTGAGGCAACTTTGGCTCAAGTAAATACTCATCCATCTACCTCCAAGAGTCTGTTCTTGGGACTATGCTATCATCTGAGACTTACTACCCCATCTGCCTTCTTTTGCCCTCTCCTTCAGAGATGTCAGACTGGTACCATACCAAAAGGGATACCTCGCTTCTTGTCCCTTTCTCTTCACAGTCATTTCACCCCATCTTCCCATCTTTCTTTTCCATATCTAATTCAGTTTGACCTTTGCTTCTCAGAAGTCCCCAACTGACCCAGAAATATAAAATCTGTGGTCGTTTTTCCTGAGTATCATGCCCATTGGTGAATTTTGGTATAAAGTAGTGAACAATGGCATGGCTGCTTAAATTCGAAGCACTTGGAATAATAGACCAATTCTGTAGAGTTGTATTATTTTAGACTATCATTTCAAGGCCTAGTTTTCTGTTTCTAAGATAAAAATATCAATAATTATCTCTTATAAGGTTATTGTATGGGAAGGATTCTGACATAGAGCTAACATCTATTCAATGGTAACTTTAAAAGTAATGAATGAAGAATCAGAGATCTTCAGGGAATTCATTGTGAACACTTGAAGAAATGAACATCGAAATGGAATTTTTATGTTTCTCTCTGGGACTGGGGAAATGTCAATTTGAATAGAGAAGAAGAAAGATTGACATTACTGACAAGCTCTCCTGGAATTACCTCTACAGAGCTGAAGGTTTTCAGAGAAACTTCAGTGGCTGAAGTCCTGACTTGCTCTCACAGATTTCAGTATGTCTTACTTTTTAATGGGAAAAAAATGATAATCTCATGCAAAATTCATCATTAGCACCCCCACAGACCTGCAAAACTTGAACTCTTGAAATTTAAACTTTAACAGTGTTTTCTGCTTGCATATGAAGGATTATAAGAATGTTATGTTTTTTTCTAAGTAGCTCCCATCCCAAGGCATGATCATTTTGGGTAATTAGCACTGTGTACTCAAGTCATTTAATCCTTAAATAACCTACCTTAAAAAAGGAAAAGAAACATATAACAATTCGGAAACTTTATGAGGTACAAATGTAGTGGAAACAAGATTGAAAGAGAGTACAGATTTTGAGAAGTGTTGAACGACACTCTGTTATGTGAAAGAAATAACATGGTTGCATTTTATTTCATTATGAAAATAAATCTTAGTGTATATACATACTTTTTTATTTGATGAAAAATAATATATATATATATATATATATATATATATATATGCAAAATTTTAGTCATTCATGGAAATGAGATTTCCTTCTGGTTTAAAAATACCATTACATGCAGGACCAAAGAGAGGTTTTGAGGTTAAGTCTATGCTTCCTCAACGTGACTTTCTTAAAGATCTGATGGTAATGCAAATTAGGTAAATAGTGGACCATGTACCTTCAGAGGATGAGTTAACACTTTAAGAACAAACTGGTTTCTTTTAAAGTATCAGAGCTGGGGCCTGACTGGTGTGGCTCAGTGGATTGAGTGCTGGCCTGGGAACCAAAGGGTTGCCAGTTCAATCCCAATCTAGAGCACATGCCTGGGTTGCAGGCCAGGTCCCCAACGGGGGGTGCGTGAGAGGCAACCACACATTGATGTTTCTCTCCCTCTGTTCTTCTCTCCCTCCTTTCCTCTCCCTAAAAATAAGTAAATAAAATATTTTTAAAAATAAAAATAAAGTATCAGAGCCTATGTATACTTTGATAAGGAGTTAAATGTAAAAGGTAACATTCTTGATTACTGGTACTATTAAAGAGATAATTTACAAAATGAAAGTAACACTTTAAACACTAAAAGAAAGTGGCCAAACAGAAATTCTTTAACAGATACATCAGCAATTGTATTCTGAGGAATTGTATACAAATAGTAATGCTGTTTGAGCAAATACATATTACGTTACTAAATTTAACAAATAAAAGCCACCTGAAATATTGACAGAAATCAGTTTCGATGGAATAAGGAGCATGAGCTTTTTGAAAATTGACTAATAGCAACATGACCACACTACATGTGAATGCAAGGCAAGTTAGTGAGTTTTAGAGAATACAAAGAGAAAATATATGTTTTAAATTAAGAATTGTTAGAAATTGTCAATGTAAGAATATCTACACTTTTTAAAAAATTGTATTATATATTTTTCATGACTATTTAGTCCCCTTATACCCCCTCCTCCCCACAATCACCACTGTGTCTGTTGTCCATGAAGGTGAGTCTTTTTTACTTTTTCATCAATCCCTCCCCTCTAACCCCTTCTCCACCCTTAGCTAAGAACGTCTAAACTTGGAAGAGTCTATCTGAGACAAACTGACATTGTGCTGGGAAGCAAGGTCTCCGTTTTGCAGTTTCTTTTTAGGGAAAGAATATAAGAAAGATGCATGAAGGTGGGAGAAAGCAAAGTGCAGGGTAGCTAACAGGATTATCTGCTTCCTTGAGGATGGTAACACATCCAAGTGGTCCGAAAAAGAGGATTACTTTGGTATTTCGAAGGTGTGTTAACCTAGCTGTATAAGAACAATGGATAAGACTTGCTTAAATGAAAGAAGTTAGAGGCTTAGGGTGTGACTACCTCTTATGGCCTACCCAGTTAGGAATTGTTCAGATCAGATCATCCTATGAGGTTACTTTCAGTCACTGAATTTGTACACGCCTCCTTTTCATCCACCAAATTCATGATCAGATAGTGCATTTGGTAAGAGTCCTAGGCCTGATACACTCTACCTAAAAAATAATATCGACAATTTAGAAGGATTTTTCCCTATAAATCAGAGATGGGCAGACTTTTCCATAGAGGGCCAGATAGTAAAAATGATTTATGCTTTGCAGGTTACATATGATCTTTGCCCCATACCACTTTTTTTAAGCAATTTTAAATATTTTATTTTTTTTTCTTAGCTGGGGTTGGGGTATATAAGGACCAGATTTGACCAGAGAGAGGGAGGGGGGAGAGAAAGAGAGAGAGATCAATTTGTTGCCCCACTTATATGTGCTATTTGTGCATTCATTGGTTCATTCTTGCATGTGCCCTGACCAGGGACTGAACCCACAACCTTGGTGCATTGGGATGACACTCTAAACAAGTGAGCTACCAGGCCAAGGCATTGATTAGTGTTCCTGAAATAAGCATGTCTGCATCCTATACAAGGTGTGAAGCAGATGAGATGTAATAGATGAACTCTCATGACAATAAGTTCAAAAATAACAGAACACTCAATCACCAGGTTTTAGGATACCACACATCTGTAAAAGAGAACTGAAATACTTGTAAATAGTAAATAAGAAACTTACCTGATTGGACTATCATATGGAAATGCAATCAATACTGTACATTCATTTCCAATGATTTATTATTTTTAACAGTGATAACTGAGGATCTTTCCTCCTATCTTATTTAACATAATGGATGAAGAAAAAAATCAGTAAAGAATTAGTAGTTTTGATGTGCTTTTTATTTGTCACTTTCAAAGATATCTTGACATGGCTTAAATTGAATGCAGCGAAATATCTACATTAACTTGCAATTAGAAGATGCTTTACTTTGATATATTTTAACAAACATACAATCATCTGCATTACATCTACAGAAAAGAAGGCAAAAACCTTAAGAGTTTATAGTGTTTCCACACCACAAATCTGATGAAAGATTTTTGAAAAAGATTTAAAAAACATATTTTGTGGCATTCTGAAGTGTCCTTATCTGGAATGCTAATTATAATCAGCACACACATTACAGTGTTTCATCTGGAGAGTAATACATCTCACTTCTGACCATATAGCCTTCTGTGATGTCCTTATGCAGAATTCACATTGAAACAACAGAGGAAACCAGAAGATAAGTCTGTTGATGGAAGCTGAGAGCTTCCTGTGGATGCATGTCATAATATTTTTTGATCACAGTGGGGGAGACATTTTATGCAAGATGCTCTACTTAAATAGATGTAAGTCTAATTTTTAAGTGTTTGCAGTTTCCAAACAAAGAAAGGGAAAAAAAGGAAATATGACAAGCAGTAAAATAAAAAAAAGAATTAAATTACAAACTTACAGAATAAAGAAGCAAAAAGAGGTGGAGTGAAGATTTTAGAATGTATGAAAAACTTTAACAATGCAAAGGTAACACAGCATGACAAACATAGGTATAAGAAACAAGGTATAGAAAAGGAAAGCAATTTAAAATATTCCATTTGCTTAAAGACTTTGAGCAAACCATGTATTTTATAGTTTCTTTTGACTTGACAGTAGCAACAACAGATGAATTGAACCTATGTATTCCACAAATACATTTAGGCATTTTTGATATTTTAGCAACTTTTGTATTATACTGACATTGATACTGGGTCCCATTATTTGAGTCCACTTGCCTGTGTGCCCTGGCTGAAATTCATGAGAAGTCTGTATTAAAGAAAGAAGATTCATTATGACCTTTTGTGGAACTGGCCAATCCAAAATTCAGGCAAGCTCTAGCTCAAAACCAACCCTCCAGTGGCAGGCATGTAGGTTACAGATTACACACAACAAAATTACAATACACTGTCAGTTAGGGGGTTTGGGGTCATGCTGGGAGCTGATTGGTCCAAGGTGAGGTAAGAGTAGTAAATCATATTGGTAGGTCTTGAAGAGAGCTCTGAGGTCTTTTCTGGTGTCCCTCTGATCTCATGGGAAGTAGCCAGGGGGTTGGTCTACCTTAGGCCTCAGGAGTTAAAACTTAACTTAGGTTAAGATGTTACCTTTAGAGGTCCAGTACTTGTCACCATTAGTCAGTTCTGTTCTATTGTCTCCTGCGACCTCAGAGGTTGCTGTTTATCAGTGGACAATCTAGGTTTATGAGGGGTGTTGACAGAGAGATGATTTCTAGAGCTAGGGTTCAAAGCTAAATTTAATAAAAAAATCACAACAACCTTGGTTTTAAAGTGACTAATTTTATAGACTATATAATAGGACCATCTAGAGCTAACCTGACCAATACAGAACCACTAGCCACATGTATCTACTGAGCAACTTACATATGGCTAGTGCAACTAAGAAAATGAAATATTAACTTAAATTTTTAAAATTAATTATTTTAAATTTAAGTTAAAAACTGAGACTGAGTAATATGTTTGCATGACATTAAGTATTAGTATTGTGGTAGGATTACATTTCACTTTAACTATTACACTGGGCAAGATATCTTTGTTGTATTGTAGCACCTTTACCCAGTGCATGCATTGTTTCTAGTGTTTCAAATATTCATGTCACCAATGTAGTTGGTGTTAACAGTCAATTCAGTTTAATTGTATTTTGTTGCACAGATGTATCATTGTAACTAGTTCTTTAAATATTTTAAGAGATAGCATGAATTACAGTGATGCCTAAATAAATTGTAATTGATTATTAAATGGGAAGATTGGATATTTTAATTGTAAATAAATCATTTTCCAAAATGAAAAAAAAAGTACATGCAAACTTTAAAATTAAATGCAAAAGCACAGTACCAATGCCAATAGACTGGAGAGTGTGCTAGCGCTGCCATGCTAGTAATAAAAACCAGAAAGGGTTGGAGGGAGTTCTGCTGACAGTGGCAGTTACAATGTGCTATGGCCGAACAAAATTGAAAAGATGTCTAATGGTAAAATATTAAAAAGTACTGTGTTCAATAGTCATATACATTTTCAGCACAAAGGTAAATTTTTATGACATTTCTTCTGAGAAATCAGAAGTTCAAGAAACTGATAACCTAAGTTCAAATTAAATATCAAAAAAGTTTTAATGATTTTAATAAGATCTTAGCTTGTACTTTTGGCCAGCTATAAAATACCTAGTATTTAGATAAAAAGAAAATTGTTTTAAGAGTGATGGCAGAAAAAATTAATATTTTAGTTATGGCTAATTTTAAAGAAAATTATGAAATATTTTAAAAGATTTTTAAAAATTCAATTAGGTCACCAAGCAATTGACAGCAGAACATGACTGTTTTTGTTTTTTTATTTAAGATGGATTGTAATCCAAACTTAACATTTCAATTAAGTGATAAATGGAGTGTATTCTGCCTTTTTCACAAGACTGTAGCCAATCCTCTGTTTCATGTAAATAAAGCCCTGTATTTTCGTTTTTATCTAGCCTTTTTTTTTTTACATTTTAGTACAGTGAAACTTCCCTCTGTTTGAGGGAAGAAAGGGCTGCTTGGCACTAATCACGAGGATCCACAGGTGTCTTCAGTATATCTGTGAGTTCTTGTTTGAAGACGCCCCCAAGTTGAGGGTAGAAAACTTGAAGTGTCAGGTTCACACTCCCTCAGCCCATCCCTTTCCTGGGCACATCTATTTCATGAGAAGCAATTTACCTCCACTGATGTCTTTGCTCTGTTTTCCTTATAAAAAGCCTCTTCCTTCATTGAAATGAGGAAGATGGATTTTGAGACGTAAGTCCCCCATTTTCCAGGTGGCCAGTGTCTGAATAAACCACTTTCCTTTACACCAATAACTGTCTCTCCTGTACTGGTTTTCAGAGCAACAGGCAGCTACACCTATGTTTGGTTTCAAATTGCTTCAAAATTTAAATTGCCGTTTCTTTTCTTAGCTTTAGATAAGTCATTGTTTGTCTCAAAAAACGTCCACATGTCAATGGGGCCTATAAATGGAACTCATGAAATAGGTATTTTGTAAATTAAATAAAGGTCCTTTTAAAAGTAGTGTTTTTGTTTCAAAGTCAAATTATTTTTTAAAAAAGCACCTTTGTCATATAATGGCAAATACCAAAGAAAAAATATTACTGTTTTTTAAAATTTTCTTTTATTGATTCTAGAGAGACGGGAAGAGATGAAGAAAGGGAGAACACCACCAATGCGAGGGAGAAATATCGATCCAGACCAGGGGCAGAGCCTACAACCCCAGGGCATGTGCCCTGACCGGGAATCACAACCACGGCCATTCAGTTCCCAGGATGACGCCCAACCAATTGAGCCACACTGACCAGGGCAAGGAAAATTATTTTGATGATCATTACTTCATTATAAAACTGTATATTTGGAATAACTTTGGTGTTCAGTTTTATATAGTCAGCTGAAAATTTTATGAAATCTAGAATAATAGGGGAAAATGGGGACAAAGGTCACTGAATGATAAAAACATTTTTAAAAAATTAAAAATAAAAGAGGTAAAGTATTTGTGGTAATTTAGCATCTAAATTGAGGTGTGCTTTAAGTATAAAATTTGCACTGGACTTCAAAGACAGGAAAAATAGTGAATGTCTGGTTAATAGTTTTACACTGATTCATATTGGAATGATAACATTTTGGATATATTGGGTTACATAACATGTTTATCAAAGGAGCCAAAGTTTTACCACCCTAAAACTACCCGTTGGGGTGCTGGTTTTAAGCTGGTTGTTAAGAAACAAAAGCCTCTGGAAAAACATCTGACCTGCACCCTTTTCTGCCTAAGAGATTCAGGTGCAAAGACCTGCTCCATGAAGGGCACCCTAGCACACTCACCTCAGATGTTAGAGAGGCTCGAAGCGGGAGCTTGTTAATTAGTTTCCCTAAGTCCATTGTTTCTCGGTTGCCTAGCAACGACTTGCCGGCCCGGTGTGTTTTACACTCTTCCTCAACTACTTGTGATTACCTACTTCCTTTGAAATCTCAAACTCCTAGTCCTTTTATCCCTCTTCTGTAATGGCATATAAACTTCAACTGACCAATGTGTTGTAGGAGTCTCATATCCTATGACACCCCTTGGCATGTACGTCTGCAGTGAACTTTGTACAATTTCTCCTGTTAATCTGTGTCTGTAATATGATTATTCGCCCAGCTAAAAGAATTTAGAAGGTGAGAGGAAAACTACGTTTTAGCTCCCACATTAATACAATTAATTTTGTTTCTTTTTACTTGTATATGAAACAATTATAAAATTTACATTTACATGCATGACTCACTTTATTTCTATTATATTGTGCTAATCTAGAAAATATAAGAAAATCAATGCAAAACAAAAGCCTCCGTCTTCGTCACAGCACTACTGAAGGGCCAATAACAGGAACAAAAGCGCTCAGATTGTTTTTCTCACTATTTAACCATTGATTTTGCTTTTAGAGCATTGAAGGTACATGTTCACCTTTGTGAATATTTATTTATTTGTTCTATTTAACAGACAAGAAGCAAAATTAAAATGTTTCATCATCAAGGTTTAAATCTTGGCTTTTTCACCCATAACTCTCTACCCTCACTGTATTGTTCTTCAAGTCACATTATAGAATTGATAATATTTACCCTATAGGTCACTTCTACAATCACCAAGGGGGAAATTAAAAACATGTAGTGATAAACGTTAAATTTCTCTATGAGATCCACACATATTTTAATGCACAGTCCCATTTCCTGCCTAAATAGATATATACATTGTAAACTTAGTAAGGTTATGTGATCAAATGCTATCTCTGCTATCTCTATCTTTATCAGAAAAGGGGGAAAAGGCATAAATTTTGAACACTAATATCAAATATATAGAGAAACTAAATATGCTTAATAATAATTCATTCTCTTCATGGATTTCAGGAGGGAAAAATTCTAAAAGACACTATTGAGAACACAGTAAAGGATCTCCAAATACTTAGAAATAATACAGCATGTTTCTGAATTACACATGGATCAAAGAAGAAACATCAATAAATTTAAAAATGTTTTGAACTAAATAAAAATGAAAATCCAACTTGTCAAAACTTGTATGATGCAGTGAAAGCACTTCTAAGGAAACATACAGCATTGGATGCATATATTAGAAAAGATAAAAAATCTAGAATCAGTAATCTAAGCTTCCTTAGGGAACTTGAAAAAAAATAATAAAAAATAGCAGTTGACATTAATGGCAATAAATGTCATTGGAAAATTTATATATTAGAACACAATAGAACAAAAATCAACAAAATTGAAAGCTGGTCCTTTGAAAATATCTCTAAAGTATCAAACCAGACTAAGATACAAAAAGAGATGAACCAAATTATTATCAGAAATGGAAGAGAGGAAATAACTACACATCCTAAGGACACTGAGATAATTATAAAAGAATACTACGAACGACTTTGGATGATGAAGTATCAGGGTAGGTTTTACGTTTGTAACAAATGTACCATTCTAATGGAAGATGTTGATATTTGGTAGGTGTTTATATTCAGGTGGGCTATGCATATGTGGGAGATTAGATGTATGGAAACTCTGTACTTTCTGTACTTGCTGTGAATCTAAAGCTGCTCTAAAAAGTAGAGTGTATTTAATAGAAAATAGAAATAATTCTGAAAATCTAGATTGATTTAGCTCAACAAATTAAGCTAGAAAATTTTTCTACCACATTTTATGTTGCCTGTTAACAGATCCTAAAAGTATAAGTTGGTAAAGAAAGTATGTTGGGGACCTAGTGGAAGGTCAGAGATAAAATAAATTTCTTAAGATTCGAAGTAGGAAACAAACTGTCTTGGTATAAATGTTTTAAATATTTCCAAGGTAAATGCACCTAGTAATTCTTAAAAATTCAGTTTTTTTTTTCTGAACTAATATCTAATTTCTTTATCCTCAGATAACCAAATGAAGCAAACAAGTTGCTTCTTGCATTCTACTGTGCGGAAGTGAAAAATTACAAACACAGCCCTGGCTGGTGTAGCTCAGTGTATTGAGCGCAGGCCTGTGAAGCAAAGGGTGGCTGGTTCAATTCCCAGTCAGGGCACATGTCTGGGTTGTGGGCCAGGTCCCCAGTAGGGGATGCATAAGAGGGAACCACACATTGATGTTTCTCTTCCTCTCTTTCTCCCTCTCTTCCCTTCTCTCTAAAAATAAAGAAATAAAATCTTTTAAAAAATTACAAATACAACCAAAATTTCTTTAGGAATTTCATTCACATAACAACATTGACAGCCTTGATTAGCAGCTATCTAAACTTCCAAACTTTACGTATCCTTTTTGCTTGAAAAAGGATTTTTAATAGTTGAAAAAATAATTAGTTCATTATCACCAGACTCTCAAAGGATAATTCAACACTCAGGCTGCACTTGGGCTAGGAAACTGGTTGGTGACTGGAGAGGGTATTTGGCAGCTGGTGAAGCTTTGCTTCAGAGTTTTTTGTTTAATACATTTTATTGATTATGCTATTACATTTGTCCCAATTTTCCTCCCTTTGCCCCTTCTGCCCGGTAGCCCCCTTCCCTCCAGCAATCTTCCCACTTAGTTCATGTCCATGGGTCATGAATATAAGTTATATGCTTGGGGATCACACAGGTGTGTTTAGAAAAATGTACTCTCCCTGGCTGCTAAAAATTTCTGTATATGATTTGAGAAAAGTAAAACAAAAGAATAATATTAAGATATATGTGTATGACTTAAATCGGAGACATTATTTCAGTGCTTGGCAGTGGGTGGAATTTTTTGTTGTTGCTGCTTGTAATATTTTCTTTCCATTTTATAGAAAATGTAAATGGGGAAGGTTTTAAAGTCTACAAGCAACCCCACCACTGATTTTCATACATTTAGTAAATATATGTTAATTCATTCATAAGCATATGTGTAATCAATGAGTACTTACAGCACTGGCTGGTGTCACTCAGTTGGAGCACCATCTTATAATCAAAAGGTGTGGGTTCAATTCCTGATCAGGGCACATGCCTGATTTGTGGGTTCTATGCACAGTCTGTGTGTATATGACCCCAGGTCCATGTGCCTATGGGAGAGAACTGATCTATGTTTCTCTCCCTTCCTCTCTATCTAAAAGCAATGAAAAAATTCCTTAGGTGAGGATTAAAATAAACTAAAAATTATAAGTATTTATAATATTCAGCATAACTATTGAAAATAGTCCAAAGGCTTGTTATACATTAGATTGTGGTTATATTTACAAAATATAACTATCTTTAAAGTTTCCTAAATATTATCTAGTTAGCAACTTCTTCCCAAAATGTTCAATAATAACAACATTAAAAGCCCTGACTGACATAGGTCAGTGGATTGAGCGTGGGCTGCGAACCAAAGCATCGCACGCAGGCTCGATCCCCAGTCAGGGCACATGCCTGGGTTGTGGGCCACAGTCCCCAGCAACTGCACATTGATGTTTCTCTCTTTCTCCCTCTCTTCCCTCTCTAAAAATAAATAAATAAAATCTTTAAAAAAAACAACATTAATGTTGTTATTTTCTTTTATGGGCTCTAGGGAAAAGCTGACTCTATTTATATTTGACCAACAGACTTTTACCTTCGCTTTTAGGTTGCAATCAGTAAGAGATAACTGTTAGTCTTCATTCGCAGTGTGCCCAGAAATCAGTAGGCTTTATGTGCTAATAACATCGAAGAAAATTCCAAACTAATGCAAATCTCAAAGACACAAAATCAGGGTTACATCCCATGCATTCTATGTTCACTTCTCCTCTTTCTGTGGCCTTGAATAGTGCAACTGAACACATTACCTGTGCCACAATCTACCTTGTACTTCAATTTCTCAGCTAGTCTTAACTTGAAGACCAAGCGTTACCAGGGATGTGTTCTCAGACCATCCGTGAGTCCATCATTTCTATTGACAATATAAAAGTAGCACAGAGACTTTCATTGCTTTTCACAAGACATACATTGTAGTGGGAACCAGCAAGGAACAATGAGGAGTATTAAGGAGTAAAATGGACACTTGGAACTTGGGTTCCAGTATTCACTCTGCCAATTTTGTTTGACCTTGACCAATATCCATTGACTCTTATGAGGAACAAATGATGTACTGTGTGAGTAGCAATTTTCAAAATATTAACTTCTGTAAAAGACCATGAAAATTCATCTTTTGTAGACTTTGAAATTGGCTTATAGTCATCATTGTGACACTTTTTGTTTAGCAGGCTATCTAAATGGAAAGAAAACTTTGGTTATGGTGAAATTAAGTTTTAACAAAATTTGACAGACCTATTGGGAAGTTGTGCTCTCCTATTGGCCTGTATAAACAAAAACAATAAAGGTAAACACTACAGTCAACTTTTGTTCTCTTAAATACAATAAAGTGTCAGTGTGTGTATATATATATATAGTACATATTATATATTATATCTTATGTATTTATATCATATATATTATATACAAGATAATTATAAGATACATATGTGTCTTCTGGTGGAAATTAGGGTCTTCCAGGGAACCATTTGGAAAGCATTCCAAGGACCTATGCATGAGAGATTATGGTGTGACCAGATAGTTCATTCAGGTAAAAATAGAAGTTACACCCTGGGTTGCCAGTGACCCATCTCACTCTTCCCTCCATGGAAATAGTTCAACCAAGTCCTCAGTAAGGCCAAAACAAAAGTCAGTATCCATAGTCTCTCTTTCATATTAAAGCTTAGGTTTGTAGAGCCCATGCAGTCTGCTGTGAGCCCCCGTAGCTGCTAGATGCAAATGGCCACATGCTCCTGGGCAAGAAAGCACATGTGTGAGTGAATAGGGTGAGAGTGTTACCAGATGAGATGGAGAGAGAGAGAGAGAGAGAGAGAGAGCGCACTTCCTTGTTCCCCTGGGATTGATTGTATTAGCTTGAGTTTGGTATGGACCATGTGCTTTTTCAAATACCCAATCAATTTCCCAAGTTTTCATGGGCTTTTGATAGGTTTCCACCCCTAGTTAGACTGATTGGCCTCTATGGTCCAGTACCTCCCCTGAGCCCCACAACAATCCAGTACTGGGGTGGGGAGGGAGGAGTGTTAATGCCCTTGGCACTCAATGCTGTGATTCTTTGGGGTGTGAAGCTGTATCTTCCTTGTGAGGCAAACAGTCTCATGCTCTCCAGTTCATTAAGCTCAATGTCTAATTCCCTTTGTTCCACTTTCTCATTAATAATTAGCTCACCAATTACAGTAACATATATTACACACATATACTCTTTAGGGGAGAACACACTATTTGTGTTTATACTAACTACAATATAGTATCTATTGATATACACTATGTGCGAGACACTGGAATAACCTTTAAGATGGATTGTTCTTTGCAAATCTTACAATTAAATATTATTAACCCCACTTTTAAAATGAAAAAAAAAAAAAAAAACAACTGAGGCTCAAAATGTTTAAATAGCTTTCACATGGCCCTTCTTCAACTAAGGTTGCTGTCTTGATTTTTGGAAAATTAAAGTTCTTTTCAGCAACACCCTTCAACTATATATGTATTTTCCTTGTTTGTTGCCTTTTTAATTGTTTCATGTGGTCTTGGCTTTCATGAGGCAGGGATAGTTATATAGTTCAAAGTGCTTTTAACAGTTTATTTCCTACACTCTATTGATTGGAAAGTAGGAGACAAAGCAAACTTGCTCATTTCCTTCATCCAGAGAGGAAATAATAAATCACCTCATTCTATGGTGCGAAAACTACATACTGGCATCATGTTTTCAGCATTCTATCAAACCTAACATAATTGTGTGAGTGTGTAGCTTTCTACCAAAGGTGAGACTTTCTTAAATTCTGTATTCACCTTTGGAAGCTGTTCAATATCATACAGCACAAACCTAATAGATTAGGGAAGCCTAGTGTTCCTTACTAGTGTTTTGAGTAAAATATAACAAATAAACACAAACAATAACCCAAATAAATATTTGTGACCATTACACTTAGATCATCCATGGCTCAAAGAATAAATATGTCAACAGGTTTAACTTGCATCATAAAACCACACTATATTTTAAATGTACAATGATGTTGAAAACAAGTATATCTTAAATAACGATGTTCACATAAAATAATTACAATTGATGTGACCTAAACATTATGTATATTTCAAGTATATATTTTCTTACAACATGTTTGTCTGACAAGGAAATTCAATAATTATTTACATAATCCAGTATAAGATTTCTGTCATATCTAAACTTGATTTACTCAGTTTTGTTCATTCTTTTGTCCCCCTGTATCACTCAGAAAATTTATTTCAGTAAAATTTCATGAATCTTCAAGTCATAAAATGTAGTTTAGTCTTTATGTTATTCTGCTGCTAAATTCACATTTTTTAAATTTGTGACTTTCCTCATATAAATTATATTTTCCCCTTGCAAATTCTGCTCTCCATGTCCCCTCTAATCCTAAATTCTTCAGTGACAATAGCACTGGCTGAAAAATGTCCCATTCTAAGTTGCATATAACTTCAATGTTGGATGTCAGTTTAATTGCCTTGCAAAAATATGTGAAAATAAAATGTGAGTGCTATGGACAAATGATAGTCAAAAATTCTTGTATGCATTGCCTCCGTTAGACTCTAAGAAAAGAAAATGATGCATGGTTGGAAATGACTGTCCAGTAGGGATTAAGTCAAGTTTTCCTAATAAGCTGGAGTAGCCATTTGCCAGGAAGCATGCAGAGATGGAAAGATTTTGCTACTGCCTTAGGAGCATAAGCCTTTTTTTTAACAATAGAAATGCTATATCACTTTTAGGTGGTAAAACGTGTCCCTGAACCTCCCATGCTCTTGAACGTTTGCTTTACTTTCCCCACAGAGTTTTAGCACAAACAGCAGCTGCCCCCCATCATCCTTCAACAGAACTTGTCCTTTGCTCTACTTGTAGGGTGCGATTCAAGGGAAAAATCAAACGTGTCTTATTTTACCCATTAATTTTCACTATTGCTTGAAATTTAACTTTCTTATAACAGTTAGATACACCTACGCTGGACAGTGCAAAAAGGGTAGGGAAATACACACAAGCACACAGATGGATAGATAGATGACCTTTGCCTCTATCCACATCTGGATCTGGATTCCCCATTTAAAGACGTGAAAGTAGGAGTCAATTAGGAAAAGTATGAAGTTTGACCTGTATTGTGTAACTTTCCTTTCTATGACCAGACAATCCCTCTGATTTGGAATTAGGAGAAATATTGTTTTTAGGTCATCAGTTTTGCAATGTAGAGCATTATTAATATGATATTAATAAAGGTAAAATCCATGTGGTCTATCACATGTAACTGAAGAATATAATTTGGATTTATCCTTGTAACATAAACTTCAAATTCTCTAACTTTTTTCAATTAAATTTGCAAAGCTAATGTTTCATTAACTTTTTCTTAACCTAATTCTTACCTCGTTTCCCCAACTGTATTTTAAAAAGTTCTTAATATAGAAATTCTATTCCTATTTAAGCATATCACTTCTAATAAAACCACTTCCTCAACTTGGATTATTTGCTATACAGTACTTTATCTTCTCTCCCTAAATATTTGATAAACATTTTTGTAACCAATTAACACATTGATCATTTCAATATTATTAAAGCCTACTAAATGACTTTTAAAGAAGAAGCATGGTTGTATTTACAAACATATAGTGCATTAATCTAGCACTTCATGCAGAGAGAAAAAGGCATTGAAGGCATAATTCATTGCTTGTATTAAACAGAATGGCGTTAGCACCTTGGTGAAATATTCTCCAAATGCTGTTATAAATATAATAACAATTTTCTGGTAGAGAAGTCAAGACAGCTTAGGGAATTGGTAAGGAGTTATGGTTAAATTCTCAAAGGATGCTGTAGAGGCTCCAAGAAAGGGCTTAAATGCACTGGACCGAGGTAAGCAGCTGCAATTGATTTAGCAAGTAATAACCCAGAACACAGGGAAGAAAAGAACGGAGGAGCACATAGCAAACACTTCTGTCCTGGCTTCAGGTGTTTTTCTGAAGTCCGAGGACATAATTCTACCCAACTGTTGAAATTGTTTTTCTTCTTAAAAAGTGTCATTTTACTTTTTGACTAAGAAATGTGTGCTAGTTTTAATATGGCCGTTTGATGGCCGCTCTCTCGGCAGAGGAACCATCTAATGGCGAGCCTGGATTGTGTAAACGCAGACTCAAAACTTACCTTTCCCTTTCTCTGCCACACATTAAAAAAACTATTTTCTTTGTCTGCTTCACCTTCTCAGGGATGAAGGTCCTCAAGTCAGCCATTGTGTTCAGTAGCTTCTGGAAGGCTTTTGACAATGTCAGGACTAGGAAGAAGCCATGATATGTGGAGTAGTTAGTGCTCTTACCTTTGCTCTTGCAGACAGCTACAACTGGTGTATTTGACAACATGCAGCGTTACTTTAGAGCCCCATATGTTAAAAATGATTTCATGCAGCCATTTAAGCAGAACATTCCCAGGCTGCCTGAAACTCAGCAGGATTGTTTCAGGGCCTGGAGAGTCACTGTTTCTTAGGTTCAGACAGCTATGGTGACCTCTTCGAATGCTTCACAAAGATTAGACTGTCACAACTCGTCAGGTGGTCTGTGCTTCCAGAGCTTTATTCTTCTAAAAGATTTAAAGTGTTCTCATGGCTGAAGAATTTCTTCACTCTTATCTTCCAGCTTTAATTTCTACCTCTCGCCTATGTATGGCCTTTTCTTCATCCAAACGCAATTCATCAGTGTTTATGGACCACCCCATGCCGTATCTCACTGCACTACAGCACTCTTCATACTATTTCCTTACAGTAGAGCTTGTGCCTCACCATACCAATTCTACCTTCCATCTCAGCTGACTGAATCTTTTGTATTCAAAGTGCAACTCATATGTCATCTTAAAAAAACTATCATGCCCTGGCTGGTGTAGCTCAGTGGATTGAGCACAGGCCTGTGAAACAAAGGATTGCTGGTTTGATTCCCAGTCAAGGCACCTGCCTGGGTTGCAGGCCAGGCCCCCAGTGGGAGACACATGAGAGGCAAACCACACATTGATGTTTCTCTCCCTCTCTCTAAAAATAAATAAATAAATAAAATCTTTAAAAAAAGCTATCAGGACCTACAAACTGATTCAGGTTGAATTAGATATGTCAAGTATATTAGATTTCTCTTTTTACATGTACCAGTTGTAACAGGCAATAAAAAATAGCAGTAAAAGTGGGGTATGGAGTCCAATGAAATGCACTCTAATCTGGGCTGCTAAACTTAATTGAACAAATCATTTAACCTCTGTCCTTTAGTTTCCTCATCTGTACAATAAGATAAATATTACCTAACACAAAGGATTTTTAAAATCCCAAACTGAGATAATATGCATAAGACCTAGAGGCATCTTTGACTTGCTCTAAGTCCTCTATATTGTTAGAAATCATTATAAGTAATATTGGAACAGCCAGTCTTGAATGTACTGATTACTTATATATCATGCACTTGTCAATCACACAAATCTTTAAGAAAGAAGCATTCCGTTGTCTTAATTTTTGTATCTTCTACAACACTCAACATGTTTCCTTATACATGATGGTCCTTAAGCAAACTTTTAGGCTCACATAATTTAATTGTGAGTTCTTTGGAAGTAGAAACTATTTCTTTTTTTTTCTGTATTTCCCAGTACATTGTAACCATAAATAGTAAGTCGGTGGCATGAATGAACGATGAAAAACCTTAACAAATGAAGAAATCTTGCTATGTAATATTTTCATATTTATGTGCACACCTTATTGGACCCAGGATAATTGTCTTGTAAAATATAACATGTATAAGCAAACATAATGACATTCAACATCAAATTGAACCAGACTTTGAAAAGGTAAATAAGGAAATATCTGTAATGTCAAGGAGAATTCTTCCTGCTGACTCAATGGAATTGGTGAATTTTGAGGAAGAAGAGATTTAAGAGATGCATAATGAGCAAATTATAAATCCATATGCATTTTGTACTGTTTAGATAATTAAAATCATTTTACTATTTTGAGGAGTCTCCAATATTTTCAAATTGAAAAATTTATAAACACAAATGACAATACAAATAAACCAAGTTTCAGGCCAAAAGAAGAAAAAAGAAGTATATTTTAATACAAAGCTATCAGTGACAGGTTGGTTGTGTGTGTTTTTATAAACATGATTACTATATTAGTGTATATTAATATATAAATATATACTAAATAATAGGTTCTATAGTATATAAATAGGTTAAATGATTTGAGAAACATTTTTAAAATACCTCAATTTATTCTACTTATAATCCTGCAAAGTCAGTTTTTAATGTTTCAGTTTTGTGTATGAGGAAATTATAGCCAAAAAGATAAAGTCAAGGCCACAGGTGAGTAAGAAGCAACATTGAACGTTAAATCAGAGTTGGGGCTGCAATCAGAGCCTCCACGGTTTTCTAATACATTATGGTTAGAAATGACTTACAGGAAGTACTTTGGCTCATAAGCATTATTTAAGTCAAGGAAATTTAGGGAAGCATTGTTGATGCTACTCAATTCATTTGAAATGACAATTTTAAATCAGTGATTCAAACAATAGTAGAAATAGAGAAATAGTAATAGTCTTTCCTTTGAGGGAAGAAAAACACCACCTAAATGGCTGTTTTCTCAGAATGAGGATTTTGGGATATGAAACTTCATAAATTGTTCTGCAAACCTGTTTATTCCTCAGATGTGTTTCTTTTAGTAGTTTTACCTATTCTTAGCAAGCGGTAATGATTTCCGTTTAAGAATGCTTTAGCTATTGTATGTGCACTGACTAATAACTGTGACACATTCTACAACTAACATTTAACACATCTGCATACTTTATTCCACTATATCCTTAGGCACTGTACTTAAACAATTTATAAATTGAGAAAGCAGGAGAGGGAAAGGGAAGCAGAGGGTTGGCAAGGAGAAAGAGAAGAGAAAAACGGTAACAGGAAGAACATGAGAAAAAGTGGAAATTGCATAGGCAGGCACAGGTAAAAAGTATGAGAAAATGTAGGGGAAAGAGGTAGGAAAGGACCCAAGCCTCTTACTATCTAGGAGAGAACAAAACCTTTATGAGCATTTTTAACAGAACTTTTGGGTCATAGAGGCAATCTCACTACCGGAAGTAATTAAAGCAAAGGCTGTCATTTCACATGTCAGGAATGTTGTATCAGACCAAGATGTGTTCTCTGAGAATTCTGTCTAGCAAGCTATTGGTCAGCATCCTTTTATTAGGTAGGTTAGACTGTGAGGAACAGAGACCCTTGTAAGGTTACCTTGGTGAATGGTGTGTTGTTTAGGAAACAAATGGAAGGCAGGTCAGTAGTTGTAGGATGTTCTCTCAGAATGAGAAGGGAATCTGATATGAGAGTAACAATACATTTATACTGTATCCTCAGGGTCAGCAATTTTCTAGCCCCTTCTTTTGTCCCCTGCTGTATCTGCCATCCTCAAATTTTCTCTTGTATTCCTCAGTTCACACAGCTTCTACTCATTATCTTCTTTGTGATCTTTTCTTGTGTCTTTCCCTCTTCATCTAATACATAGTCCACGGCAAATCCCATGGCATGAAGCATCCATACAAGGTAGTTTTTATGTCTGGTTATAAAACAAAAGAATTAGCAGTAAATTGATACTGAAGATAATTGCATTTTTTCATGATGATTGAAAAGATACTTCAGGGTCTTGAAGGACCCCAGAGTCATCTTTAAATGTATTAATTATCTCTCCTATGATTTGTAAGTTCTTTCTTATAAAAGTCAAGTGGGAAAATAAATTAGTGATTTGAACTTTTGAGTTACTCAGAATTCAGATAAATGAAAATGCATTACAAATTGTTTGTATTGTGATTGAAGAAAGAGCCATTTCCTCAGATATTAGATTAGAGTACTGTAAATGACCTGTAACTTTCTATTTCCAACTCAGACTTCGATGAACTATGCAAATACAGTTAAGAGTTTCTCACTACTTTCTGATGATTGTTTTTCCATAGTCACATTTAAACCTGTCTTTTCTTTATTATATTAAATACTTGGGTTAATCAAGAACTTGAAAAATGATTTCAATATTTTTATTCCTATTATATAAGTCTGAAAGATTTTCTTTAATCTCTGGTAAATCTTCAAGGATTCTATATACCAAAGATAATTTTAAACTATCACATATATTATAGGTGCTTTTTTTTTTTCTGCCCGGATTTTTACCCTTTTGAAGAATGTTACCCAGCTGTTAATTCTTAACATTAGGTGCATTTTACAAATACAAGAAAATAAATAATTCACAGTTCTATTTGATTTCAGAACTAGTTTAGTCATATGATTGGGTTACTTATTCAGTCTTTTTTTTTTTTATAAAGGATACCTCCTTTTCTTTTTTTTTAAATATTTTATTTATTTATTTTTAGAGAGGGAAGGGAGGGAGAAAGAGAGAGAGAGACATCAATGTGCAGTTGCTGGGGGCCACGGCCTATAACCCAGGCATGTGCCCTGACTGGGATCAGTCTTTTTTTTAAATTAGCATTATCTGAGGTAGACCGGGCACTGTTCCAGACCGTCATGATACAGTAGTGAACACAATGTAACAAAATTTCTGTCTCTGAAAAGTTCATATTTTGGTTAATGTCATAATATTTTGGAAGTTGTTTAAAATAAATAAATAATTCATTTGGACTCTTATTTTTCGGAGGTTCTTTTGTGGTTTTTGTTTGTTTTGCTTTTACATTTTGAGTATCATAGAAGCTACATGGATTATTTACTGAAAAAGGGACTGAAATCCTCACCTATGTCCTAAAATCTACTGAATGTTGAACTCTTCAAACCTGTCTATAAATCCAACATTTCAAAAGTTATGATGTATAGAATTTTATGATGTTTTCAAACTTCACATTTACTCTCTGGGTAGAGGAAGTAGTGTAGAGAGTTTCTGTAACAATTTTCAGGTTAATTAAAATATTATACGTAGCTGACAAGCAATTAAAACAGGAGAAATGAAAATTTTTCACTGGCCAGTAAAAAGAAAAATGAAACCATTTTGCCTTCTGTCTGGAATAAACTAAATACATGACATGCATTTGTATTTATGGTATAATTGATTTCACCTGAGAGCAAAGACCTTTTATACCTTGCTCGTGGCTTTGGCTTTGGCTGAATCGTGAGGCTTCCCCATGGCTTCCGTAAAGTGTTTGATCCCCCACCATAGCCAGTCACTTTAATGTGTGCACGCTCACTGCTGGCCTGGCTGTGGCTAAACTACATTTCTCCTGGCCACAAACTAAATGTCAACAAAGTGTGCCTTTTTCTTAAAGAACCTAATTACACATGTAATTAGATTGTTCTAAAGCACCTCTTTTTTTCTCAAGTGGAAAGACATGTAATAAACTATGCATAGATGCTATTAGCAGTGAATTAGTCCAAGACAAAACAGGTGTAATGTTACATGATAGGTTTTTTTCATATAAAATGACACAATATTTTGTAAAGCCAAAGTTAAGAGAATGATTTTTCCCATGCACATTGTTATTAACTCCAGGCAACTCAACACCACATAAGTATTGACTTGGATTTGCTCATGTGCTGCCATCAATGTGTTTTGTTGGATTTTTTTGTTAAGTAAGTGGTCTCTTTCTTCTGCTACTGCCACAGAATATTTGATATCTTAGTAAAGTGACTACACTTAAGCAATACAGTAAATTAGGCATGGTAATTTCCAATGCAGTTTTGGAGAAATTTAAAAAAAAACAGAATTTTTAAAATATATATACAATTAAGTTTTTATCACTATTAACATATCATGTTTTTGCATGATCTCACATTCTGACAAGCTAAAGTAAAATTAATAAACATGCAGATAAAGATCAAAATTCACTGATGTTTGGTTCCCAAATGCTTTTCAAACGTCTACCAGTTTGCTAGTTTAAACAGATGCTTGTGATGCTGCTGATTACTGTACGTAAAGAAAACTCACACTAATACACAAGGTTTGAATAAATTCAGTTTTATTTTAAATAATGTCAAATAAAAATTAACTATTACTATTAATAATCAATTATTACCATATAAAGGCCAAGGTCATCTAGTCAACTGAATATTCCCCATTCTACCTGCTAATTGGTAGGAAATCATTTAATTGACAAAATAGGCTAATCTAAAGAATATGTCTTTTTGATATGTGAATTTGGATTTTCTTGGGACTTAGATAAGAGGATCTTGAAAAATTTAAAGATTAATGTTTCCTGGATTGTAAATCAAAGCTTCACTTGATTTATGTGGGATTTTTTTTCCGAGTCCAGGAATGTTAGGCTTAGCACTTGAGTCTCTGGAGGTAACAAACTACTGAAATGTGTTGTTTTGTAGAAGCTCTGCTGGAAACATAAGTGTGAGTGTTCAATAATCATTTGGCAGTGGGCTGGCAGTACTGTCTTTATCAACCTGCCTACTGACGATTGACAAGGGAGTCAAATAAAGCATGGTAACTGTTTTAACTACGTTATTATGAGGCGGCTATGGAAGACTGAAGTAAAGATGTCTTGAAAGTAACCAAGGACAATGTCAATCAATCAATCAATATCATTCAGAAATATAGCTTTGAGAATTATAAACATGTCTACAAAACTGAAGCTATTGAAATTGAGATAATGTAGAGTACTACATGAAGGACTATGTTAAGTTTAAAAACCATGGATTTATGTCTGTCTGTTTGGTAGTACCAAGGCAGACTTAGGATTTTTCCAGGTGGCTCCTGTGAAAATATTTCAGAATCAATAATGAGAGAGGAAGGGTGATTCAGGAAAAGATATTTTTGGAGACCAATGTGAAGATGGGTTGGAAGAAGGAGGCAGAGGAGTCCAGCCAGAGCTGTCAGTGAATTCATAGACCAGGTATGTTGAGATGAATTGGTTGTGAAAGTGAAAATTATTTGATATTATGGTCATACCCTGGTCTGCAAGTGTAAACTCACAAGTGACATACTTTAGGGTGATGACAAGAACCAGGCAGAATTAATTACTCATGCTCCTGTGTTATCAGAGTGGTTTATACTTAATTCTACTGTAAGAGTTGTTACATTTTATAGTAGTTGGTTTTACGTGTCATTTCCTGGTTCCAGTGGGAGTCACTTCAAATAGGAAAAATTACTTGGTCCTATCTGTCTCTGGGACATAGAAGGATTTGGTATACAACGGGTGTCCAAGATATGCTTAAATTTATGGAATTGAATTAAAGAACTACCAACTCTTAAGGTTAACACTGTGGTGTGGGTGTGTGTATGTGTGCACATGTGAGAATGTGTGCCTATTATAATAATTTGCTATTGAACATAGCTATTTTATATAAATGTGAGCCACTCACTGTATTTCTCTTCAATGCAGTCATCATATGCTTTCTACAGTAAGGTGAAAACCACTTTAAAAAGCTGGGCTTTTAGTGAAAATTTCTGACAAACTTACATGCATTCTTCTCTACACAAACTTGAATTATCATTGCATTAAAATTTTCCTTCTTTTATTATTCTCTTTCATTTTCCAGATGGGCAATTTTTTAACTATAAATTTTATGTTATCTTCTGGGCTTTCGTGTTTTTCCATTGACAGAAAAAAATGACTCATTCTGAACTCTCATCCATTCATTGAGACAATAATGTGTCTTATATTTCGATTTTAAATATTCTGTTATCAACAGTGTCCTTAAAATATTTCCAGAAAGAGCTTATTATTTATTGTGTTTTGATTGCTGCAAAGGTGGCAGATTTACTTTAAATATGTAAAGTATATTACATCACAACTATGGAGAATATTCTAAGGGAGTAAAATAGGATGACAGTTAAATTCTCTACATTTCAGCTTTAACCAAGCAAGCTTTGGTGTTTTCAAGGAAAAAAAAAACTGAGCCCTGGCTGGTGTAGCTCAGTGGATTGAGCGTGGGCTGTGAACCAAAGCATCACAGGTTCCATTCCCAGTCAAGGCACATGCCTAGGTTGCAGGCTATGGCCCCCAGCAACCACACATTGATGTTTCTCTCTCTCTCTCTCTCTCTCCCCCTCCCTTCCCTCTCTAAAATAAATAGATAAATAAAGTCTTTAAAAAAAACTGGAAAATTTTTTAAAATTTTGTTTTGCTATTTGCATAAGAGTTACATTTCACTCAGCACAAATGCTTAGTAAAAAGTACTTTTATAATTATCTGTCTTATATAACTAAGAAAACATTAAATGTCCAAAAACTTAGTTGACGTATACTCTTGCACAAACTAAAGAGTAATTTCAAATTCTCATTGTATTTCCAGGATATCAACCATCTGATTAAAAGTGAAGATTTCAGTCAATAAACTAGTTCCCAGGTCTACCAAACGATAAGTACAGGATTCCATTGTTTGGAGTATTAAGTTTTTTATTGTACAATAGAAAGCTGATTATCTAAGGGTTAAATGATGATCATTTATTGACATAGCATTGTAAAGAATAATCTGTAAGGATGACTGTACTGGTATGTCCTTGCATTGACCCTATATTAGAAGGAGATGCCTAGAATTGTGTCTAGACGCCTAGAAGTTATGTCTTCTTTATGACTTTTACCATTGTAATTAACTGTGAATAGCTAGATTTAGTTTATGACACTTGCACTGGGAATTTATGCATAGTTTAATATATTTATTGTCCTTATAGAAAATATAGGTATACTTAATTTAAATTTCATATAGACCATTTTTTCATGTTAAACGCACATTAGAAACCAAAAAGTTATTGGAAAAATACTAAGGGGAATCATTGAGATGTAGTGGAGGTATACAATAAAGAAGAAAACTCATTGTGCGTGTGTGTGTGTGTGTGTGTGTGTGTGTGTGTGTATTGGGAGACTCTGGTTTACTGGGATAATGATATGTGTGCTTGTTTTGAACATCAGAAAATGCAGTGTATTTAGTCATAATCCACAGAATAATGCAAAGTGGATAATCTGGCCCCAGAATTGCAATGCTGCATTAGTCTGCATAATGTGTATACATCTGGAAATGGGTTATAACCATTTAATTTCAGTCTGACCTGAGCCTTAGATATGGATCATCTTCTGCTGCTCTTTGCTTTTACTAATAGATTTTTTATGTTTCTCTCTCCCAGATGTCAAAATGATCTGTTGGAAAGTGAAAACTTTGGTGAATCTAGCAATTGTGTTAAGGTACTACCAAAGTGAATAACATATCTTCTTTCTGTCTTTGGATTCCACTCTCTCTTTAACCACGCACCATATTCAGAGCACATATCCTGTCAACCATTGCCTCCCAATCTCTATCTCCATTTCTTTTGGTCTATTTGTCTTCTTTCTCTCTCTGTCCCTCTCTCTCTCTCTCTCTCTCTCTCTCTCTCTCTCTCACATACACACACACACACACACACAGAAACACATACTCAGTATCCATTTATTTCTGTGCATGATGTAGAAGATTAAAACTGACAGCACCATGAAAAAAAATGAATGTGTGAATGCATGAACACAAATAGAGTGTCCGCCTATGCAATGCATCTCACTGCCCACCCCTGACATTCAAGTATCACTGGGAGCACTTGCCTGTGCCCAGAGACTGAACCCTGGGCCTGAACATTGCTTATCTCTTGTCCGTCAATATCAACACTGAGGTTACTTAAAGTGTGGTCATGCAGAGTAAACTCTGGCAGTGTTTCCTAAATGGAAGGAAAGAATGGGGTGCTGTTGTAATGTTTAAATTTGTTATTACTTATACATAACTTCTAGATTCTCAGAAGTAATTGAAAGGCATTTTGCAAAGACACAACACAGGTTTAAATGAGAGAAAACTGTAGGGCAGCCCTTCCATGGCAGGAATGTTTTCTGGAATGCAGGAAATGCTCCATGTACCAAGCAATCTTATTTTTATCATCATCAGCTTACAATTTCATTTGGGATAAATCTAAGGGAAAACATTTACAACCTTCTCCTAGTCCATCTCTCCAATTCTCTGAAGTACAACTGCAACATTTCCCCCATTGACAGCGGTCATTTTTCCTCATCTAATGTACAATGTTAGCTTTGTGAGGAGGTAAAAGAAAAATAATATTCTGACACCCAACTGTGTTCCTTTTCAAGAAAGTATGTCCAACACCATATGATCTCACCTATAAGAGGAATCTAATAAACAAAATCAACTAACAAGCAAAAGGGAACCAGAGGCATGGAAACATGGAATAGACTGACATCGACCAGACAGGAGGGGAGAGAGGAATAAATAAAGGTGGAAAGAAGGGGAAGGGACTAGTCAAAAAGCATGATGAAGGACCCTCGAACATGGACAACAATGTGGGGATGGACCGTGGGAGCAGGAGGTGGGTGGAGGAGGAAAAGAGGGAAAATTGGGACAACTCTAATAGATTAACAATAAATTTCTTTTAAAAAAGCATGTCCCAGCACAAATTTCTTCCTTCACTATTTTACTCTTTAAAAATGCCAAAACACTAGTGAATATTCATTAAGTTTGAGATCTCAACAAAGTCTGAAGACAATACAACTGGTTTATTTTCAATAGAAAATTGGAAAAAATAATTTTTGAATACATATGTTGTGGCATGATAAACAATGTTAGGCAAACATAATGACGAGTTTTTAATGAAGGCTTAGGTTTAGCTAATCAGCATATTTGCTGATCACGTGCCTGTAAATGGACCGTGATCTAGATAAACCAGTTTGCTCAGCAGAGAGAAGCAGTAGAATAGCTAGGATGCTATGAGTAAACTCTTGCTACTTTATATTGTTTACACTCAAATTTCCCATGTGAAAATAACAATCATCTTAACAGTATGAAATAAAATAACATTACTTGGTAATCCAAATTCAGTTCTTCTAAAAGCAAGGAAAACATTTATATGTGCTCCCCATATTCCAATAACAATATATATGGATTTGATAAACATGCCAATTTTAGTTTACTTCTCAAATATGATGGATAAAATTAGACTTAGCAGTATTAATATAAACTTTTTATGTGATTATTATTATATTTTTATGAGCTGCGACCAGTATTAGATAATTAGTTTAAAAATCATTCAACAATACAAATATTCTTCTAAATATAACACAAATAGACCCCATTTGGCAATGATTTCAGTGCAACTAGATCATTATTTCTGACATTCAGCAGTCAACATCCAGCATCATTGCCGAAGATGCTTTTCACTGTAGCTAAACACTGGAAAATAACAACTGTGGTATCAGAGCATTCATGAATAACACATGAGGCATGAATTTACATTTTTCATTAGCAAAGCCGACTGTTTTCTTCTAAAAAATGTTGTTTATTTGGGTAAATAATACAAAGATGTGGCTTTTATATGATTCCTGTATAACTGGAAGGTTTTCGTAATTAACTCCTTCACCAGTGGATCTGAAAAGCTAAGGTTGGATTACCACCTGACAGCACCCTTCCCTCTCCAAAACTAATTGTTAAAAATGAGATGAACAGAAGAAAAGTTCCAGTCAGTCAATGCATTGTACAGACATTATCTGTTAGCATGGACTGTATGTCTAACCCATTAGGAAGTGTCTGCTCTACTCTAGTAGTTCTCAGCTTGGTCAATCACCAACGAGTACAAAGCATTTTGTTCATGGTGCCTGCTGGTGGCATGTGTAATTGGAGAGGTTCATAAATATTTGCAAGTACAAATGATAAACAATAGCAAAAAAGCCACAATACTTCCACGTTAACGTGAAATTTCACACTACTTTCTGGGGCATTTACTTGTCTGCTATATACTTTCAGAAATATTCACAATGGCACTCTTTACTCTGCTGAAACCAAACATCATTTTGCGGCTGTTTCTAGTTCAATCTTTGCTGTTTTGAATGTTTATTTTTCAGTCGAAATTGATTTCTTACTCCCAAAACCACTCCCTAAATACAACAATTATATTTACATAAGGCCATTGTGACTATAATATATATTTACACACTGAAGAAACCCACCTTTTTTTTTAAGATTTTATTTATTTATTTTTAGAGAGGGAAGGGAAGGAGAAAGAGAGAGAGAGAAACATCAATGTGTGGTTGCTGGAGGCCGTGGTGTAACCCAGGCATGTGCCCTGACTTGGGAATCGAACCTGCAATGCTTTGGTTCACAGCCCGCACTCAATCCACTGAGCTACACCAGCCAGGGCAGAAACCCACCTTTCCATAGCACATTGCCCTTCAGTTCTGAACTGCCCGTTCATGCCATCACTCCTGTGCTTAGAAGCAGTTAAAGATTTCCCTCTCCTGCAAGGTAGAATTTGGTGTCTAGTCTGTTACGTAAGACTTTTTCTTCCATTTGTCCCCAGGAAACATCAATATTATTTCTTGATATTCCACCCAATAATAATAATAATAATAATAATAAATCAGACATTATTCTAATGTTTATGGATGAGTGCATTGACACTTACTATAACTAAGCAGGGTTTCTCAGCTTCGACACTGTCGAGTAGGTTAATTCTTTGTTGTGAAGAGCTATCCTACACATTGTGTGCAATCAGCAGCATCAACCTGCTGATGCCAGAGTAGGCTCTCAGCTGTGACAACCAAAGTGTTTTCAGATGTTGCCAAACATCATCTTGACAGCAACATCACCCCCAGTTGAGAACCACTGAGCTAAAATGATAAATATTTTCATCATCCCCATTTTACAGATAAGTTGAGGAACAGAGATGTAAATTATTTCTTCACGGTTGCCTGGCAAGCAGAATGAGAACTCATTATTCTGTCTATCTTCAGCTTCTATTGTATTAACTATTACTGTACTTTGACACATCTAAATGTAGCCTAAGTGGGTTAAAGTCATCATGTTGCAGCACCTCAGAGGTCTATGCTTCTTGAACAAGTTTACTAGAAGTGACTTAGATATTCTGACTGGTCCAGAGAATCAGTTAAATGAATAACCTTCTGTGCAAATGAACAGTTGGACCTCATCAGTTTATAGTAGGAAAACAATTAAATAAATATATAAAAATCAATATAAAATAAAAAATGTACATATATATTTTTATTCTAAATTAGACACTAATCAACTGCCTAATAGTATAAAAAATACAGAAGAAAAATTTCTTCTGATTGGATAATCATCCTTGTTTCCCCTAGTAAAGTTCTTCTCCAGCTATTTCCTTGGCACCCATTCCTTCCAGAATTCCCCAAAACGTATTCCAACTGAAGTGACAATAGTAACGGCGATGAGGCAGCCTGGCCTAGGGGGTTCAGGCACACCCACTGTGGCACCAGACTACTGGGCTCAAATGTCATTATCCCTGTTTATTATCTGTATGACCTTGTGCAAGTAACTTAACTTACTCAACTCTCTGACTGTTACTTTGTTATCTGTGTAGTGGAGATGAAAATCCTATGTGCATCATAGAGCTATTGCTATGGAATAAATAACATGGAAGTGTATAAGTGTGTGGTGAGTTAATTACGTATACATGCAGTTACGTAAGGGTGCCATGTCATCTGTTAAGAATACCTACAGTTAAGATATGTTCTCCTTATATGAATTAAATGTAAATATGTGTACATAAATGTATACGTACAAATACAAAATACATAATTATAAGCACATGTATATGTTTGTACATACACATATCAATACACGCCCATGTATACATTTTGACTATGCAGTTGGGTTATTTTGTTTTTTAGGAACACCACGGCCTAAAATTTCCATATTGTTATGTAAATATCTTATCTCCATAATCAGCATTACTGCACTTCAAAAAGTTCTGAAGTTATTTTGCAGACCCCACTACCCTCCCCCCAAATCCTCTTGGGGTAGCCTGATTTTGCTTTGCTGTTTTAATTTTCAGTTATGCAAAGGCAAAAAGTAGGTCTCTTCCTTTATTTACCCTTTTCCTAGAACAGTAAGTCAGTTGTTGTTGTTTTTTTTCAGTGTTTATTGAACGAATGTTACTTGGGGCCCTTGACTGGCTAGCAATTGGAACTGGCAAAATACATATGAGAGGAGTAAACTCTCCATGCGTAAATGCATTGTGCATTATACATATCTTACTTTTCTAACAATTAGCGTGCAAAAGCATTGGTATGGTACAAAACTCTAGGGATCTTTTTAAACACTTTTGAGTCACTAGCATAGAATTTTTTTTTAATCGGATTAAATATGTTAGTGGGTCATTCTTACTGGTTGACATCTCTGAAGTTAACATCATCTCTGTGAGTGAGGGATAACTGAGCGCATTACTAAATGAGTAGCTGAACGCAATATTCAGTGAATTTTAGTGATTTAAATCTGCAGCTACATTCAAGAAGTAAATAAGAGTCCTAAAAGCTTCTCCAGTACCAAAAAAAAAAGGTTTATATTATACAGGATTATGCAAATCAAATAAGGAAGCTAGGGATTACTAGCATTTGTCTGAACTCAACATTTTAACATTTTGAGAACAGGCAAAACAATATCAAGAAGACAGAAAACCAGACTAGAAAATGATTTCACTCACAATAATCTTGTGCAAATAGGAATTGCGTAGCTAGAGAATCAATAGTTGTACCTTATGCCCACTCATCATAAACTGCAATGGACAGCAAATTAAAGCCAGATAAAATGTTCCAGAACTTTCTTAGTAAAATGTCAAACAAATAATTCTCAATTATTCTCTTTGATTCTCAACATTTTCAGTTTTCCCAAAGATAAACTACTTGATAAATACATGACCATTTTTATACAGAAAGAAAATACGCTTTACAACAACCAATCACCAATGTTTCATGAAAACATATTAGGTCACCACCAATTAAGTTTTCTGATTAAAATGACAACTTTTGATTAGTCCAACTTCCTATTATTAAAACCGGGCAGCACGTTCAATACTCCAAGTTGTCCTCTCATATTAATTATATCACATTTTATATAAGAGAAATAAATTTATGTTAAAGATAGATTTATTTTCTTTTCCTTTTCTCTTTTTAATTAAACATTCTCAACCTAATATGTAGATGGCAAAAAAAAACCGATCAAACAATTAACTTTTTATTCTTTGGAGATCCCTGTGCATTTTAATTTACATGTTGATCATGTAGACAGAAGAAGTCTGCCAAGTTAAATTTGATTAAGCAGGGAAGAAAAACCCTTAAAATGAAGAGAGAGCTGCAGCAGAGAATGCACTTTGCCTTAATAAACTACCTTGATGAGACTTGTTTAGTACAAAAGGTCCCTGACCTTTTGATGAACTGTAAAGCAGAGTTTTCCTCATTTTCTACAATTTTTAAACCAAACACTTAAACCACGAAATGCTTTGGTAAATAATGCAACGGGTGAAAAAGCTGTGTTGTTGTTAGCTCAGCAGTGAAACTGCTGCTGCTTGTTCATCGCACAACTTCTCATGTTGAAGACACCAGTGCTTTTGAATTACTTATTTTGTAATTCAGATAGACATGGGCTGGAGGGGAGGGGTGCGATGAAAAGTGTTAAGTTATATAAACCTTAATATTGAGTATGAGGGCTATGACTTATATACCAGAAACACAAGAGTATCTGATGAAACGTTGCAATTGTATAATCTAACATGAGTGGAATTATTGTGTTGCAGTATTCAAAGTGGACACTGACAGTGGAGGGCGGAATAAGCCTCTTTTGTGTGGGAAATACATTGCCTGCCACTGCAATGCATAATATTCTTGTGTCACCACAATATTGAACTTTTACACATTTAATCACCCAGTTCCTTGGAAGAATAATAGTGCAGCAATTCAATAACTATCTAAACTAATGAGTTTTGACTAAACTAATTTATTTTGTGAATAGGTGGTATCTCAAATGTGTGTGTGCATGTGTATATTGTTTGAATGATGTATATTTAAAGAAAAGGGAGCCTTCGCGTGAATACAGGACATTTAAGAAGAATTAAAGCCATGCAGTTTCCAATACATTGGGAAGATTTTCCTTGTCATAAATTACAATATATGTAAGAGATAACTTTGCATAATTTTAAGTAAAGATAATAATCGTGGACATCAATAAGCTAACCATCTGTAAAATGAATTCTAAAATGACAGTTGCTCCAAAGCCTCAATGTTCAAAAGAGTAATAGTAAGTACATTTATTTATACTGTAAAATAATATTAAATTGTCATTAAGAAGCAAAATATCACTAGAGAAAGAAAATATTTTGAGGCAATATTTGATTTCACTCTGCCATTTAAACATTCTAAACACATGCATCTAGAAGTGCCCCTCATCTGAATCTGACAGTTACCTTCAGCATTCTTTGTAGTCAGTATGAGGCAGTGGTTAGGAGCATAGAGGTCTTACAGGCAACAAACTTTCAATAAAATAAAGACAATAATACTGGCTCAAGGATTATTTAAAAAGAGGGTTTTAAATTCAGTATATACTCACTATGTGGTAGCTATTATCATTACTATGTATGAAAATAATGTCTTCCTCATACATTCATATAAAAATGCTGAAGGGTTTCTAGTGTATCCTACAATGTGAGATGTTATTACTTACTTTCTAAACAGTTTATATTAGGCTTTTTAAAATTTTTGTTCAAGTACAGTTGTCTGCCTGGATCAAGTTTTATCAGAAATGTGATAAATCACTGCTTTAAAAATATCAGGCACTTTGGAAACTTCTACAGATTAATTCAAAACTTCATTATATTTAATCACTCATTATATTTTTATGAATAATTTATAGTAATTTTACATCAAGTTTTTTAACTTAAATGTTTGCAGTCATTGGCTTTGGTGGAAATCTACTGATGATGATTAAAATATGATAAGACTATAAAAACCTGAGGTCTCTTCCAAAAACAAAACAACACAATAAAAAAGCATTTTCCTCTTCTATGTGCTTGTCAAATTGCAATTTCAAAACTCAGACTAGACATCATGAAGAGGGTTTAAAAAAATAAAATGTCAATTCATAATACAAGTACAGATGTGCAATAAAAGTGTTTGTGATAAAAACATTCTGTACAAGTGCAATCAGCAGTTTGAGAAAACAAAATATATTTATATATTTAACTACTAGAAAACAAACTCAATAGTTATCAATAGTGATTTTTGACTTATGAGATTACAATGTGATCTTTTATGTCTTTCTCTGTACATCTTTCATTATTTTCTGAAATTTCTACAGTGCATTTTTATTGTATTATATTTATTTAGTGTATATTTTAAATTAATACAGCTCATTGGTCAAATAAGCATCAAATATAGACTAATTTTTTAACTCTATATTAATGTCATCATAAAATTTAGTTTTATAAATTGAATAATCTGTTCACTCAATTTTTACATCTATGAATGTTGAGCAGTAATCAGTAAGAACTTTGTAAGCTAAATATTTCAATGCCTGTTTATTTCTTACAGGTCTTCACACTCTCCACTTCCCATTCTAAATATCTGTTATTTATGCACTTATATATGCATAATAAGTAGTTGGGGCAGAATTTTTTTTTTAGTTTTTGCCTAAAGAGTGTATTTCTAAGAGAGATTGTATGCACACTCATTTTAGTAACTGGAGTTTATAACAATCTATGCTGCTTGTGAAGTTTCATCCAAAAGTTTACATTGAACACTATATTGTTTTTCCTATGTAAATATCATTTCTGCAGACTCAATTAAATGCTTGAGTACATATTGTACATTATATTCTAATTTTGCAGTTCCTATGCTACTTGAAAGTAATGACCCCAAAGTGTAGGTCAAATATATTTTTCTCTGTTTAATAAGTATTTATTTTCATCAAATAGTTAATGAGCACCTACTATGTGACACATGTTGCATCCACCCCCTAATGTTTTGAAATCACATCATATTACAATTTTGCTTCATATTCAGACTATGCAAATTCTTTAACTTTTGTTTTTCTTCAAATTTCGCTTGACTTTAATTTTTTTCATTGTTGAAAAAATCATGCATGCTTGCTTCCCCAGTTCCTTCATAGTTCGTGATTTATTCTCACAATACCTTAATCAGACAAAAAATTGATTTTTTTGGTACAATACAGCACAGTAACTGTTTTATTTTTTTTAATTTAATCCCTACTGCTCACCTACCACAGATTCTGGTGTGTTTTTGATTCCTGACAAATAATATAATAATAGATGAATTGGAATAAGCAATGATATGGTTAACATTTTTTTCTTTCCATCTGCTAAAAATTGAAGGTGTTAGAGACCTAATTACTCATAAACTTTCAGGTTTTATAATCCAAGAATGATTGGTTTTGGATAGACACCAATTAAATATGTTGTAGAAAGAGACTGAAGTGCATACACATTTATTATTTTAATCATTTATCAGATTTTGATTTATTGTGAAAATAAATCCTTGCACCGATTCTTTGAATAATTTTAGTCTGAGCGAGATAAATTCAGATCCAGATGTATAAAAAAAGAAAAAAAATAGAAAAATACTGAGACACTGGAAAATATCATTCCATTTTAGAATTTGAATTATTTGACTTGGTTCCATGTTTTAAATGAAAGACTAGACTGGGTACCTTCTAAGTAAGTGGCCTCTGTCCACTGCAAGATCTGGGTTCCATGACATGCCTCGCAGTGCTACCATGCGCTCTCAGAGAACAAAATGCTTCCACAGTGGAGCCCCCCAGATCTTCTTGATGTGAGAGAAGCAAAGGTATAAAAACATAGAATATGGAGATATATTATATTAGTATAGAATATTTATACGAAGATTTATAAATGTCCAGAATATAAAAATATAAGTACTTAACCAGAAAGCTCAGGATTTTCATTTACTTATTTACCTAAGAGCCACTCTTATTTATAAGTGGTTAAAATCCACCATACCACATTAGCATTACATGCTGCACTTTCTGCTTAATACCTGAGTAATTTTTTTCTGTCTTCAAATTACTACTCTTTTGGTCCACAACAAACCCTTGACTCCTTAGTGCTCCTTGAATGTATATCTTGAAAGTGACAAATACCTGAATTCTCTCCACCCCTTTTCAAGTCAAATCAAAACCCTTGTCACAGTCAACATGAGATTAGGATGTAAATACTGGGAAATGATATAGTAACCTCAGAAGTCTCTTGCAGTTAAATCATTGCTAAAAGCATAAGAATAGTCTAGAAAATACATAGTTGGATTTGCAAAGACTGAGGTTTCACTGGGAAGAAAGTGGCCGTGTGTACTTGAGTAGGTGCCTGGGCTCTTCGTTGTTACTCATTTGATCTAAGATCCCATAACAGTTACCTTTGCTGTACATTTTTTGACCTTCAGACACCTAGAAGTTTCCCAGTTTTTAGATCTTTCATTCCTTGATTCGTTCTGTTATAGATTTAGCTAAGAATTTATAAATTTTAGTATTTATATCAAACCTTCTACCTGTTCACCTCAGCAAAGACTAAACAAAGGAAAATTTAAGAGTCTTTAGAAGGTGAGGCCCTAAATGATTTTTTTTACCATTATACTTCCTACAAACCACTGTTTCACTTCTTGCCCAACCAACATGAAATCTAAGACATCTTCTTTCTGTTAAACATTTTACTTTTACTTGTCTCTGTAAAAATACCTTAAGGGTGGACTTCGCTGGAAAGGTCAAGTAATGTTGTGTCTAAGGAAGAAGAAAAAAATGTTTTCCATGAACATACTGGCAGCAAACCCTGTTTCTCTGAGACTGATTAAAGATATTAAGTGGGAGATAGATGCATTATTATCTTACTTGCACAATTAGAAAGATTAGATACTTTTCCCAAGATCACAGTGCCAACAGTCATTAAAATCTGGATTTAAATCTAAGCTTGTCTTACTTCAAACTTTGTTTACTTTCCCATATTTTATGACTTTCTATTAAACTAAGGAACACCTTAAAGATAACCACTTTCTAAAATGCTGAAGAAGGAGCACAACTTTCACCGCATGATTTTTAAAAGTGTCTTATTGACAACTTATTTGGGCATTTAACAGTCATCTGCAATACATTAATTTTAATACATCGGGATGCTCAGTGTCTAAGTATTTTTTAGCTTCCATGAGACCTATATTTCTCTGTGGTTCATTCCTAGCCAACACTGAATACCACTTACGTAACCACTTGCATGCTAAATGTTCTAAGTCCTGCTCCCTTAACTATCCCGGTGTGCAGAATCCATCATAAATGACATTATTGTATATCTGTTATTTTCCCTTTCTTAAGTGTTAAAAGAAATAGCAATTTCCATGGAATATAAAAGGAATAGAAATTTATGCAACATTCTAAACATCACATAGAAATTCCTGATTCTCAGAATCATTCCACATCAGGGACATGCATCATCCTCAAGATAGCAATCAGAGTAAAGGAAAAGATATGAGAATCAGAAAAATGCCGCAGATGACTGAAAGGAAATTCATGTGCTTTTGAGAGAAAGGAAAGCCACTGAGTCAAAAAGAACCCTCATATCACACATAGGAAATTTTATTTGAGTAATGTATGTGCAATGCTGTTTACAAAGATAAAGCTAAAGAGATATTTGGGAACAGCATGCTCCATTTCACGCCAGGCAGCCAGAGACTACCTCATTGGCTTGTTGTAAAATTGAACGAGAATGCATAGAAAGCACTTATCATCCTGCCTGGCTCATATCAAGCAGTCAATAAATGCTACTTCTCATAATTTTTTTTATTGTGATCATTATTCTGGATGCCAAGGATGAATGATTTGGAAGTCAATACATTAATGAGTTGATGAAAAAAATACAGAAACTTTGATGTCCTCAAACGCTTTATTGAATCTGCCTGGTCATAATCTAGACAATTCAGTTCAGAACGTTCACTAAGGACGGAGAATATTCAGTCTGCCTGTCGTACACGGAGACAATTAGTTGGATAATTGACAGATTTTTTATACCAACTGTAGAATCTGAAAGATTCCACCAGCCTGAAATCGATTTGAAATAGTGGAATCTGTAGATTTATTTTCTATGGTACTATTAATTGTTAGAAGAAACACAAGTATGTATGTTTTCCAGGAAAAAAAAATACAATTACAGACCACATAATGTTTTTTATTACCTAGAAAGAAAATAGAAATAGTGTAAATATGATCATGCATTTTGTTAGTTCTATGTACTGCATTGGAATAGTAAGAGTGTATTGATTGTCTCTAGATGAAGGCCAGAAGCTTCAAACTGTGTATATTCTGAAAATCTGAAATCTGAAGACATGGGGAAGAAGGTGTCACATTTTTGTGATGCTTTTTGAACGTGTTGCTGATGAGAACTGTGTGGCAACGTGGTCATTTTGAGCACTTGGTTATTCCAGCTGAAATCCTGCAATTGCCATTAAAGCTTATAAATTAGTCTCTCGGGAAATTAATTTGGTTATATCAGTGCCCCAGGTCCTGCTTATTCCTGGGGAATTAGAAAATTTCACTCTCCTGTAGCTGGGAAGCTGAGATACAGATGCAGAGTCAACTGCCTAGTTGTAGTCCAACCCCCACACACTTAAAAACTGGTAAGAGAAAAAGACTCTTACCGCTGCCAATGTGTGCCTGCCTTCCTGAGAGCAGCTAGGCCTGCCAATCACAATGAAGGCAGAACTGAGTGGGAGCATCCTAGGTCAGCACAGGATTGGAATGTTTTCTTTTCGCAGTTATTATGGAGGAAACATGTTGGGCAATTGACCAGCTCCCTGCAGAAAAGACTGCTCTCACCCTATGAAGAGAACGCAGGAAACAAAACAGGCTTTAGCCAAATAAATTGCCTGCAAAGTGGCTCCAGTCATCAGAGGCTGGAGTGGAACATTCCTGGGGAACAGAAGAGGGGCTTTTGGCCTGGAAAGCTACTTAAATGTTGCAGGAACAAAAACCTGTTTTTGCTTTTTTCCCTTAGTTTTTAATGCCTCTTGTGCATTATTCATTCCTCTTTGTTATCCCTATCTATTGAGAAACATTCTTTTTGAAAATGCACACTTGCCAGTAGCATGCTGTGGAGAAAACAAAATTAATATTTTTTTCACAAATAGACTGCTATAATATTTTTAAAGGTGATCCATATAACCCGGGGCCAAGAGAGGACGGTGACTATTTCATGCAAATGAAACTCAGGAAGATATCACTGAAAAGGGGAAGAGTTGGGAGTTAACGATTCTTAGTTCACTTGACCCTCCCTACCAAATAAGTCATTGAGAGGAACTGATTTTGGTCTCATCAGGAGGAGCTTCTGCAATGTTAGATAGCCTCCCTCTTTATCACAGTTGAACTACAACCGTTTGTATGTTGTGTGTGTGTGTGCGCAACATATGTGTCTGCACCCATGTTTATGTCAATAGTTTTTAGAAATATCGACTGTACCCCAAATACGTGACAGCTTGGGAACTAAAATGCTGGGTTTAAAGGCTAGTTCTACTTCTCTGGGCTACAGTTTTCAGCACCAAAATGAGGATAATAACAGAATAGAGCTAACAAGTTAGGTAAGACTATTAAAGAATTTATTTTTTATAAATAACTTGTAGTAGTGTTTGTCACAAATGCACCAGAAACAATAGTTATTTTTATTATTATCTTATATAGAAAGTTTATTTAAGTTTAAGAAAAATTATTTATTAATATAAACCTGAAAATACCAAGATGTTATATAAATCCATGTCCTGCAGCAAACATAAATTTTAAGTAAATATAGGATTGTCAGTTTCAGAAATTTCAGAAAAAGAAATACAAAGTGATCCTCTAATTTACAAATATAAAGTCAGGAGAGAGAGAGAGAAATTTAAGATATAAGAAAACTAATTATGAAGAACTATGAGGCCAAGAACAGAGAGGGAACATCAAAATCATGAGCTTCAGGACTTTGAGGCAGGTGGGTACTTGAAATATTGGGCGGGCCACTTTGTAAAGTATATCATTGTCTAACCACTATGATCTACACTCAAACCTAACACAAAATAATAGTTTCAAAATCGTGAACTTTACATTTGAGGCTATCAATATTTCTCCCTGAGGGACCCTGAGAATCTAGAACAGACAGGAGAGAAAGTAAACAGACTTGCTATCTTCATGGGTTAGGCAAATAATATGCTAAGTCTAAAATTTTCCAAGCAGGTGAGAGGCCTAATACCACCCCTGAGTTTGGAACAACATTGTCCTGGAGAAAAACATTCATCTTCAAATTATCAGTGGTTAAAATTAAATTGGATTCTCCAGGAACTTCTAAAAGATCAAATTATAAATCCTTTCTGAAAAATATAACATGATCCTAGCCATCACATTAGTTTTACATTTTTCTTCTAGTGTAATTGCTGGCCCCCAATAAATGAACAGAACCAGGCATGCACTAAGGCAAGACCCTGTTGTTGGAAACTCAGAGGAGGCAATTAGAACAGATCCACAGGGGCATCAGGAACTGAAGTTATCAGGAACTGACTTTTAATTAACCATGCTTAATATCTTCAAGGAAAAAAATCATGTTAGAAAATTTCAGCAGAAAAATGGAATATCAAAAGAGCATAAAACTAGCTACTTGATGATTGGATTTCAAAACGTATACATCTGAAGAGACAATTTTTGATTGAAACATAAATCAAAAGAAAAAATCCATGATGTAACATGGAATGAAAAGAAAATAGAAAACAAGAGAGAATAAGAAACTTAATGAATAGAGTGGGAGTTCTAGCCTATTTGTAATTACAATCTTAGACTGAGAAGAGAGAAAGCATAGGGCACAAGCAATTTTTGAAGACATAGTAAATATCCCAAAATTGACAAAGATATCAAGCCACGTATTAAGGAAGTACTTAATACCAATCAGAATAAAACTGTATACATATACATACATATACAGTTTTATTCTGTCATATGTGTGTGTGTGTGTGTGTATAACAAAAAGGCACAGCTAGGCACATAAAACTATTTCTTAAAAAAAATACTTTAAAACAGTCCAATTTTAAAAGACTTATTGTTTTCAAAGAAAAAAAATATAATTAAAGAGACAACTGTATCCTCAGTTGAAATAATGAAAAATAAGGATTTTTACCTTCTGAAAGATATATGAAAAGATGTTCAGCATCAGTTACCATCAGAGATGCACATGGAAACCACAATGACGGGCGCATGACCTCACCGGTGTCAGAATGCACACCATCGATAAATCAGCAAAGAACAAGTGCTGGTAACAATATGGAGAAAGGGCAACTTCACGCATTATTGGTGAGTATCCAGACTGGTAGAAAACAGTATGAAGTTTTCTCAAAAAAATTAAAAATGGAACTGCTTTTTGATCCAGCGATCTCATTGCTAGGAATATATCCTAAGAATCCGGAGACACCAATTAGAAAGAATATATGTGCCCCTATCTTCAGAGCAGTGATATTTATAATAGCCAAGATCTGGAAACAGCCCCAAAAACCATCAGTAGATGAGTAAATAAAAAAAAAAAAAGCTGTGGTATATTTACATAATGGAATACTACTCAGCCATAGAAAAGTGATAAATCTTACCTTTCATGACAGCATGGATAAGCCTGAAGGTTATTATGCTAAGTGAAATAAGCCAGTCAGAAAAAGAGAAATACCATATGATCTCACTTATATGTGGACTCTAATGAACAAAATAAACTGATGAACAAACTACCAACAGAGGCATGGACACACGGAACAGACTGACAGCTATCAGAGGGGATGGGAAGGGGGACTGGATGAAAGATGGTAACGGGGTTAGCAGAAGAACATACATGCACAGCCCATGGACACAGGCAGTAGCGTGGTGATGGCCACAGTGCTGGGAAGCAGGGGCAGGGGCTGGGTGGAGGTAGGCAAAGTGGGGAATGAGGATGACTACAATAGTGTCAATGATAAAAAAAGAAAAAATATTTCAGTGGCACTGACACAAAGATAGACATATTGATCAAATTACACAATGGAAGTAAGAAACAGTATATGTATAAATAAATTTAATTCATCACAATGGTGGAACTGCAGAGCAAAGTCTGTCTTTTGAATAATGGGTGCTTGGTCAGTTGAGTATCTGTATTAAAAATAATACTGTGGGTTTGTAAAATGATAATTCATAATGTACGCACTTCCATTTTGCATGATTTTATGTGTTTATACCACAATTTTTAAATTAATTAGTAACAAACATTGCGAGTCCTTTTTAGGAGAACTAGAACCATATTATAAAATTATGTCTTTAAACCAAGATTTTTTATCTTAGCAAAAGTTATCTAACTTATTCCATTAATTATTAGTTAAATCAACAAAGTAAACTAAACTGTTTTAAGAGTAAAATAAAATGTTTTAAGATACTTTTCAAAACTGATCAACAGCTGAGACAGTTTAACAAATATAAGCTCTTCAAGGAATCTTTGCATTTTGTTAAACATGCAATGATAAAAGAACAAATAAATAAGCAAAAAGATTCAGTTAATACATCTTTATCTAAAAAGAATTAGTGCTAAAATATAAAATAAGAAAAGGATTTGGTAAATAGCTAAAAGAGGGTCTGTTTGCCTCAGCAAGAGTTCTTTCAATAGAACCCAACTGAAAGATAACAAAATAGAAGTGGTTTTCCTCAATCAATTCAATTTAATTCAATTGAACAGACATATTTTGAGTGACTACATGTAAGGTTCTGTGTTAGATGATATTTCTCCTAAAGAAAACTTACAAAATATTATTTTAGAGTCTTTTTTTCCAATTTTTTCAGGCCAATATTCTGTTTTCTTAGAGACCATAAAAAATACTTATTTTTTTCTGGTTGTATTAAATGATTACATGTAGTTAGAAGAGATCACTTGGGAAGACACAAAATGATCAGAGAAGTTGAAAAGACTGTATTGGCAATTGCACAAATATCCGTGTGGTATTTTATCTTGCAATAGGTTTCAAACTATGTATTTGTGTTATTTTTAAATCTATGCATGTGTTTGTATGTGTTACATTTTAGGAAACAAGCCAGGACAAAAATTCTTCTCACATTCATCCTAATACCAATAGACAGTTTGATAGACAGATTGCAGGGAGTGGGCTGAGGGTGGGAAATAGGAGGGGACCACTGGGGGAAATAGAGCTGCTAGACCATGGCGATAGACCCTGGGAGCCGCTTCTACACTGAGCCACGCTCCTGGGGGCACTGAGGGCATGGTCTGTAGCCAGACAATACCTTCACAAACCACCGGGGACCACAGCAAAGACATTGAGTTTTGTAGCACTTCCCTGTTGAACCAAACACGTGCTTTCCCGTACTGGACAAGATAGCAGCAGGAGGAAGTTCTTACACTGAAAACACACAAGACTAGCAAGATAATTGGATAAGAGGGAAAAAGCTTTTCTATCCCCTTCTGATACCAGATGGGGTGGGCCTAGGGGAAGGCAGGCATATGCACAATGGAAGTTAAAATGGCAACAGCAAACGTGCGGGACCAAAGAGGCCTGCCAGTCTCACCTGGGCAAAGATGGAATTGATTGGGAGATGGACCTATCCAAAATGCACAAAAGTTTAGGAAGTTAATTGGCCATTCTGGGAAATCATCTGATCCATTTCACACCTGAAATTAAAATAAACCAAACAAAGAAAACTCTCTCTTGTTCATCGCTAGCTGTTCAGGACCTGCGCCTGTCCTTTCCATCTGCCTTGACCTTGCACTCACAGGGTTGATGGACCCAGGAGAGAGTCTCTCTCTCTTGCTCACCTGGTGGAGCATTTGCCAGTGCCTTTAAGTATTCCTTGGGCTGGGACCACAGGACCTTGCGGCCCTGGAGACTGCATGGCCAAAGGCAGATGCAGCCTCGAGGAGGGAGCCTGAAGCCAGCAACAAGCTAAGCTACCTGGACCTGACTGATCAGCAGGAGTCCAAAGGATGGTACTTTAAAATGGATTGGGAATTCTGGGCACTGCCTTTTGTTTTGGTCCTACCAAGGACAGCTGGACTTTGGATTTTGCAGAAGAGATGAGATTCGAGATGGGAAGTTTCCCATTCTCCCAGTTCATTCAGCATTTGAATAAAAATATTTTTTTTTCCTTTCTCACCAGCCTCTGCTTCTAGAGTTTGCCTTTTGGCGGTGGCCAGCAACCAAAATCCACTTTGGTCTGATATGAATCCAATGTACTTGTTTATGCATAATGCCCCAGTTGTTGGTTTATTTTTTGCCTTTTTCCCCCCATTTTTTGTGTTTTGTTTTTCTTAAAATATCAGACTAAATGTAAAGTTTTTATTTAATATTTTGGAGAAAAATTTAATAATATACACAGTTACCACTCTCCATTATTATAAATATATAAACATTTATGTAGGTTATGGATACATTTTTGGACATAATCAGTACAAGACTAAATTACATAAATTAGCACACTCTGAATTTAAAGCCAGTTATATTATAGAAACATCATAACCAATGAACATTTTCTTTATTTATACTTTTCAAGTGAAAATAACAAGTCCATCAGTGAAGGAATAGATAAAGAAATGTAATATATAAGACCCTCCAAAAAAACAGAATTCATATATTAAAAATTGTGTATTTATTCTTACATGTTGAAGGTTTAGTCACCTTAAAAGTACTCTCCATTTGATGCAATGCACCTATCAAGACATTTTTCCCACTACTCAAAACAGTTTTTGAACTCATCAATTTTTATGCCTTTCAGTGATTCTGCCATTTTTTGTTTCAACTCTTTCACATTGGCAAAATGTTTCCCTCTAAGAACTTTCCTCATCTGGGGAAACAAACAAATAATCACTCAGGGTGAGATCAGGTGAATAGCGGGGATAGGGCACAGGGGTCATGCTGTTTTTGGTCAAAAACTGTTGAACACTCAGCAAGGTGTGGGCAGGCGTGCTCATAAATCACCCATCATGAAATGGGCAAATGTTGAAAGAGTTTTCAAAAAATTTCCCTGAAGCTGAACACAGCGTCTCATAACATTGCAGACTGGTGCAGTGATACAGACGTGTTCCTAGAACACTCGCCTAGCACCTAGTGGGGGAAGCCTGTACTACAAGGGGCCCACCTTCCAGAAGATAATTCCATTTTTTTTGTCTCCCCTCTAAATATTATATATACACACATATGCATGCAAAATGGATTATTCAGCCATGAGAAAGAAGGAAATCCTGCCATTCATGACAATATAGATGGGCCTTGAGAGTATTATTTTGACTGAAAGAAACCCAACAGAAAAAGACTAATACTGTACGACATCATTTACACGTAGAGTTTTTTAAAAAGCCGAACTCATAGAAACAGAGAGTAGAATGGTGGTTACTAGGGGATGGTGTGTGAGGTTGGGGAAGATGGAGTTCAAAGGGTATAATTAGAAGTTGAATAAGTTCTGGGGATCTAATGTAAAACATAATAAAATAGTTGATAACACTGTACCGTGTAATTGAAATATGCTAAGATTGAAGAAATGAAAATTCTCACTACAAGAAGAGATAGAGAAGTATGTGAGGTGAAGGAGGCATTGATTTACTAGGAAAATCCTTCCTCAAAGTATAGAAGTACCAAATCACATCAATGTATACTCCAAATACTTTATAATTGTATATGTCAATTATACCTCAGTGAAGCTGATATTTAAAAAAACACAATGTAACATAATCATTTGCAGATGTAAATAATCATTGCTATTTTCAAAAGAGGCTATATTAAAGACACATTAATTATCCAGCTTTTGCTAATTTCTGCAACTTTTAGAGTTTCTTTTTCATTTTTTTCAGGGAGAATTAATTTTTTTTAGTGCTGACATGCCTACCTTTATCAATAAAAAAGAAGAATATTTATATTATGCATTGAATGCATATTTATATTATGCATTGAATGCATAATACTTATATTATGCATATTATGTATTGTTTATTGAAACTTCAGTTCATGTTCAGTAGTCATTTATCAATACAGAAAGTTTATGTATAGTCCACATTACAAACATGGAATTAGATGAACATTAGATTTCCCTGTTTTCTCTTTTTAAACACGTGTGATCCTTGGTGAGCTTTGTAAAAAATCATCTAATCATTTAATATTAAAAATGCTTCTACATTCAGTTCAGGATACCAGGAACAACGTATCTCATTTTCGAGTCTCAGGACTCTGTCCCTGATTCAAATGGAGCTGTGTTCTAGGTAAACTTCTAGCTTTTGAGACATTGTAACAGGGTGCAGCCAAGAGGGGAAACCCCAAGTAGGGATTTGGAATGGGTTCCAGAACTCAAGGTGTCCAGGAAATACTAAAATGTCCTCACCCCTTCCCCTTCAGGTGTGAGTTGGGGGAAGGGACAAATGGAGCAGGGCCACTGAGAACTGTTTTACATAACAACGCTTTGCAGCTAACCTTGTGTGGTCATTTAACTTATCTATAACCTTTAACTGGTTGCATAGATATTTTAAACAGCTGTGTCCTTGCTCTGAGCCAGGGGAATGGAAGTAACTTCCCCACCAACATGTAACTGGGAGGCAGGTCCCCCGAGTTACAGTGCCTGTGTGGGAGCTTGGAGAAGATTGGCTCCATGACATGGGGCCATGCCTACCTAGACCCACAATGGTAGCCCAGTAAAGCTGGAATGATATGAGAGTGCGGGCAGGTGTAACTGATTGTGGGAGGAGTCAGAAATGAGGCTGCAGAGGAGGATTGGTGCAGGGATTTAAACCCAGACAGGGCAGCCATTGTGGGGAGAACCATGCGGTTTTGGTTGAGTGGGTACTCTGGGGGGAGAAACCACAAGGCTTTGGCAGAGTGGAGACTCCCACAGCCATTGTGCAGAGAGGACCACACAGCTGAGACAGTAGAGCGAGAACCTCACAGCTTTGCCAGAGTGGGGACCCCTGCAGCTTTAGAAGGGGGAACCACCACCCAGCTTTAGCAGAGATCCTGGTGACACAGCTGATAGTGCCGGGAACTGAGGGAGGCCTACCAGCTGAGACAGATTACTGGGAAGACCTGTGGTCTGCCTGAGCCATGGACTTCTATTCCTTTTCCTGAGATACGGTACCCCAGACTGAGCAACTCGGGAAGGAAGGACTGTGTGTGTTTGTGGGTGTTTTAAGGGACTTTGGGATTTTGATGAAGACATTGGATCACTATTTTAAGTTTGTATAGCATTAAATAAACATTTCCCTTCCTTTTCATGAATCTCTGGCATTGAGAGGTGTCTTTTCTCTGGCAGCAGACGTGACGAACCTGGGGGGTTCCTTTCACGTAATAGTATATCGTCCCAGGCCCCCCCCTTGTTGTTCTGTAACAACATGGTTCTAAAATGTCCTCAATGCCTAAGTTCAAATCATCTTTCTCATTCCTCTTGCTCTTTTTTTTTCTCTCCCACTGTACATTTAGGTCACCTGCTCATCATCTCTTTTCCTTATAATCTCCTATCTTGTAATTATGTCAATTGTTGTTTCTCCTATATTCATTCAGTACAAACTCTAAGAGCCATTTTCAATTAATGCTGTTTTATTATTAGCTTAAAAGAATCACAAACACAGTCCTACTTTTCAAATACTCAGGAAGCTGCATGTTCTAATTCATATTCTCCAGAGAAAGAAAACCAATTGTGTGTGTATGTGTATTAGGGGGGGCGGGAGAGGAGAGAGAGAGAGAGAGAGAGAGAGAGAGAGAGATTTGATTTAAAGAATTGTCTCACGTGTTTGTAAAGGCAAGTTCAAAATCTTTGGTGGTAGGCTTGCAGGCTGGAGGTGGAGGGGAGAGTTGCCACTCGTGTCCAAAGGTAGTCTGCTAGCAGAATTTTTTCCGGAGGGGATGTCAGTCTGTACTCAATTAAGGCTTCCAACAAGTTCCACACATATTATGGATGGTTATTAACTTGCAAAGTTCACCTAGTTAAATGTTAATCTCAGCCAAAAACACCTACACAGAAACATCTAAAATAATGTTTGACCACATATCTGGATACAGTGGCCCAGCCAAATTGACACATAAAATTAACTATCACAGGCCCATTCCATCTATAGGTAAAACGGTGTGCTACTGTGTAGGGACTACTTCTCACTCCCACAAACATTGTTACTGATCATGGAGATAGACTTGTCAAATAACTATGATAACTAACAGTTTCTTAGCTCAGTGACAGGAGTGAAATCTTCTATTTTGGATACATATCTTTACCAAGTCAAAAATAAATATATGCATTTTGGATATATATCTTCACCAAGTCAAAAATAACAGAAAATTGAATAGTTGAGTAACATTGCTGAGCAATATATCCCAATTTTCAGTTTAAGGTATTATCTATGCAATTATAAAACAAATGTCATGTAAAACTGGGCTGACTCAATTATTCACTTCTCTGCCATTGAGTTGGAATCACATAGGAAACCACCTCAGGTTCTTGATACTCATTGGTTCTGAAGGGACCATGGGTTGCTGTTATTGCAGTGTCTCGTATGTTCTGTAGGAACATACAATACTCGGTGCACATTAACCCTGACATCTCACTTCAAGTGCAGCACGGAGATGTGGATGCCTGTTCATTAACAGCCTGAAAATGCCTGAAGTTTCTTTGACAGTCAGATCCAGAGATTTTGTGAGTGACAGCATTTTTGCACACATGCTTTGCAACTATGACAAAGAAACACAGTCTTTAAAAAAAATCTAATCCTCTCCAGCAGAGTCAAGCATGGACAGCAATAGTTCCTAAATACTAATTATAGCTAATAGGTAGCTGGAATTTGCCGAAGGCACTGGTCTGACTCATTTATCAGCCCTCCACTTCACGCCGCTGAAGTGAATGTCAACCTCTCAATTGGCTAAACTTTGCATTTCCCAGGAAGGCTTTCAATGCTTTTAACTCTTGTGAGAGCACACTGATGATTTTTGTAAGATAATGTCACTGATAAAATAGACCCCTTGCTTATGCTGAGCATCTCAGCAGACTGTTTTGCAGAACAAAAGTGGACTCTAGCTGTGTTCAGTCCATCGTATTGTGAACAGTGCAATCCACATTGCTTCAGGGAATGCTTAGCTAATGATTCTCTTGATTCCATTGGATGGTCCAATTACATATCTTGAATTTCTGCTCTCACATAGGTATTATTTCAGATTCCTAAATTATTGCTTGCTTGGAGAATGCTTTAGGAAGAGTTTCTTTTCCCTAAGAAGAAGGACTTTTATAAATTCCTTAATATGCTTACAAATCATGTTCTGAACACTCTGGGCTCCGAGTACTCTCGAGGTAGGAGTTAGCAGTTTACATTTTAACAGTCGTGTGGAATGATTTTGTTTTGGTTTGGCTTGGGTTTCTTATACTATGATTGATCTACTTGTATTTTTAATATCCCACAGGGTCCACTCTCTATGCAGTTTTTTTGATTTCTTAAAAAATGAGGCTAAGTTTCCAGTGCTCCAATTTAAATCCGGCCCCTATCTCTGTAGTGAAAAAGAGAACATAATTTGACATTCTTAAAACAAATACTGCTTCAAAGAGTTGTATATTATTACTGAATCACTCCCTAAAGATTAACATTTGTAGGCTTAAGCCAATACTTATAAGGCAAATTTGTTTAAACTGTTGGTTTTCAAAACATGTTAAATATACTTGAACTGGTCAAACAAGATTCTCTGCACAATTTCAACCAACATTTTAAACTTCTGCATGTGTATAGGGCTATACCATTAGAGTATAATTTTATTTAAACTAATAATTTATAGAAGAAAATGAAAGAAGAGAGAAAGATTTGCCCCACAAATTGTCTCAATTCCTATTTCGTTAGTCATTCTTTCAGCTGCTCATTCAGAGAAGGTCAGATCATAATAAAAGTTCAGGGCAGAGTTTGAAGCTATAGAGGATTCTGTACATGACCAAAAATGAGATCCAGGGGACATATGGGAAGTCCTGTGAGTCAGGGAGGGTTATGAGATAGGATAATATTAAGATAACTAATGAGTTGTATGTAAGTGTCCATGTTATTAGAGATGACTTCAGATTTGGGGCTTCTAGAGTTTACTAAAATATACTGGGATAAATGACATGTTTGGGTTAACCCTGGTGGGTTCAAAGGCAGAGGCTGTGAGAGCCTGTGAGTCTAAGGGAGCTGATTTGTCACCCTTAGCAGAAATGTAAAAATCCCCGTCTCTGTCTTCTCTCCTGGGAGAGATGCATGTGATTCACAGGGCCCAGAACTTTACCACTTTTCCCCTCCGGACTTCTGCATAGGACGCATGGAGAACAGTGGAGAGTTGGGCTCAGACAGACCAAAAGGACTTTGGAGATACTGTTTTTCACTCTCAGAGTTCGTGGAGATCTGGAGCAACCCCTGCCTTCTGGAGCTGTCTTTTCTGCAAAGGACACTTGGAAGCAAGGACGAAATTGGTCTTATCTAGGAAACGGAGGATTCGGGGGCTGTACACCTACACACCCACCCACCTCCAACATACACATGTTCACACACATAGACATCTGTCAATCATATATTCAAATCATCTCTCTCCATATTTACTTCTTCCTTAGTTTGTCAGCAGAACGTGGAACTGTCTTTTCTTAAAACCTCAATTCTAGTGTATTTTCTCTTACACCTATCACACAAATGTTTATAAGGAATATCTTCATTTGAAAAGTACATATGTATATGCATTCATATATCAAAATAAAATGATCTTCTTTTGCTTTGCTGAATTTTATTATTTTAATTTTATCTTAAAAATTGCACTTATGCAAAATGTTTTTTAACTAGAAACCTTTTCAACTATTTTGATTGTACTGTCAAAATTTCATTTGCAGTAGTAAATGTCTTTCAGAGTAAACATTGACAATACAATGCTGGAAATACCACTAGAACAACTGCTAACCAAAATGAGGAGGAAATGCTCTAATAATATGAAACTAATTTAGGTAAGCCAGAAGAAAAATTGAGAATAGCACAATAGTTCCTCCTTATCCTTAGTGGATCCATTCCAAGACCCCAGGTGGATGCCTGAAATTGTGGATAGTATCAAGCCCTATACATACTATGTTTTCTCCTATACATACATAACAACAACAACATTTAATTCCTAAATTAGGCACTGTTAGATATTAACAGCAACAACTAATAAATAAAATACAACAGTATAATCTAGTACAAGGGATATGAATGTGGTCTGTCCCTCTCGGATAACCATCTATAACAGATAAGTTTACTAAGTGACTAATGGGTGGATTATATGTACAGTGTGAATACGTTGGATAAAGGTATGATGCATGATCTGGGCAGAACAGAGAGGGATGGTATGAGATTTCATCACGCTATTCAAAACAGCACGTAATTTAAAACTTATGAATTGCTTATTTCTGGAATTTTCCTTTTATTTTTGAACTGCAGTTGACGACAGGTAATTGAGACTATAGGAGGTAAAACCATGAATAAGGGGTAATTACTGTAAAAAAAGATTTAATAATGCTCCACAGGATATAAATTACCCATGTTACTATTGTAATAATTGCATTTGATTTTATATTGTTACTAGACCCACAACCATATCATGCTCTGTACAAACTGTACTTAGGTATGCTGTAGATCCAGTAGACTGAGAGTCCCAGTCAGCCTGACATTTGAGTATGTAAACTAACTTTAGCTGAGCCAGTGTGTGAACAGTTGCCAATAAAAGTACACAATCAATCATTTATGAGTATATTATCAAGGGCTGTGTCTTTTTTACTGTTCAGTTAAGTTCATGTATCAGAAAGTGCATTACACACATAGTTTCAAATGGATTTATGGTTGGGTCAGTCAAGATACTCAGTACATGAGTTATTGTGTATGTCATTTGTCTATTTTTCCAAAATTTTCCAACATGTGAGCCCAGATAAATAAAAGTTAACTGGACAAAAACTAAAACTGAATATATTAGTAGAGAAAAACTTAAATCTTTCTTTACTTCATTCTTTTTAATAGGAAAAGAAGATGGGAATAAAAGTAATTAAGATCAGCTCAGCATATGAACATATATAGGGTCCGGCACAAATAACACCCTGCTTTTATTATGAAATAATAAGCATGTAATTCTGTAACATGACAATATCACACCCAAGCACACCATATGACATTTTAGATAAGATGTTCAATTTAAGCTATAAATTATCACACCCACATTATTATTACCCTATCAACCACACTCACTCAGGCATTACTTCTGCCAGACCCAGTATAACAATAAATGCACTTAAATGTGAAACAATCCAAAACCCAACATGAGGTATCTTATTAACAATGTATCATTCAATGTTGGGCCCTAAATTAAGCATAGTGCCATATTTCTTATAATAGTCATCTTGCTGAATTCTCCAATTTAATAGATAAAGTTTTCATGTATGAACACCATACAATTAAATAAGCAAGCAAGGTCATATAGCAAAAGCTAAGAAAAAAATGCACGTATAAAATTAGATATTTTTCCAAAAACTATATTTATATGAGGTATTAGATATTAAATCAACAAATATCTGACTCACTTTAAATTTCCCTTAGTGATATGGCATATATCCACTCCTTGAGAATCTAAGATCTGGCTTACCATCATAGAGACAGCAGCTATATAACAAAATTTGCAGCTAACTTTTCATTTGGGTAAAAATCAATTTGGTGTAGTCCTTTATTGGGAGAAGTTCCTGATTTAATGTCTTTTACTCGTGACCTTCTCTTTTCTTCCTCATAGGAAAGTACTGGTTAATATTTTCCTTCCCATATCCATTTCCCAGTCCTGGCTACCTGCAGAATAATCAGCTTCTTTGATTATCTACTCTTCTTGCATTTATCTCCTACCTTTTCCCTTGGAAATTGTGATTTTTCCTTGATTGGTTTCTTACTGTCTAAATATTTGGGAACTTCCTCAGCATTGTCTGTCCCTTCAATTATGATAGAGCTCAGGCTTTCATAAAATTCTGGGACTTTGAAATAGATCCCTAATTTGTCATTGCTAACTTCGGTCCTACCTACATTCAGCAATCTCCATACAGACAAATTTCTAAAGGTTAAACTAGTTAATTTCTCCTTTAGTGCTTCCTATTTTTACAGCATATTTAGCAAATTTGATCAGGCACACAAATACCTCCACCAACAGTCTTTTCTCTACCCCTTTGGCCTAATCCTCTAGGCATGTCCCTCCTGTCAATTTATTATTTATTATGGATCATAGAAGCCTGTGGGACTAGTTGAATCCAAAACAATCACCGTGGCATTGTTCCCTGAAGAAAATAGATAAAATTTTCTTCAAAAATTGATTTAAAAATTAAGTTATGTTCACTGCATATTATATATTTAAGAATCCTGAATTTTATGACCTTCATGTATATAATTATATTTTTTCTGATCAAAACACATATTTTTTAAAATGTACCAATATTATACATTAGTATGATTAGAATTATGATAATTAAAACTATATTCACAGAAATTTAAATTACATAAACAATTACAAGATTTCAAAAATTTGATTATATTTTGTTATGCTTGGTGTGTTTGTAAAGTTTTTTCAAAGTAGAAATAAGTAATTCTTAAAAGAAATAAATTCTACAACCCTCTTACAACTTGAACAAGAAGAAAGCCTAAGTCATTTTAAAATTTTGAGCACGTAGAGGGTAAATATTCATAATGTGTTTATTACCATGAAAATAAAAATTAGAAAAAAATAGCCCTGGTTGGTATAGCTCAGTGGATTGAGTGCCAGTCTGTGAACCAAATAGTCACTAGTTTGATTCCCAGTCAGGGCACATGCCTGGGTTACAGGCCAAGTCCCCAGTCAGGAGCGTGTGAAAGGCAACCACACACTGATGTTTCTCTCCCTCTATTCCTCCTTCCCTTGCCCTCTCTCTAAAAGTAAATAAATTAAATCTTTTTTTAAAGAAAAATAAATAAATAAAGCTACATACAAATTAAAATCCATAAAATTAAACCCCAAACAAATCTGGCTAAAAAAGGAAGATCAATATCTGAATTCTTAAACACCAGTCTATTTCATACGCTTAGTGTTAAAATAGCATTGAAAACTGCTCCAGAATTGAGCTTCCAGATTTGTAAAATAGAATAACATACATTTGCTCTTTAGAATAAAACAGCATAAGTCAACAAAATTCTATATGAATTGAATGCACAAAGCCAAACACAAAGTTATATAAACATTATTTTCAAAATAAAATGTTAGCTTAAATATCTCATTCTATGGGATAACTTTGGGAAGGCTTTCTCAGACCATATTCAAAATAATAAGCCATGGCTTCAGCCAAGAGGATAAAGAAAAGTCTCTTTAAATTCCTGTACGTTAGACAACAGCTTGGACTGCTCGTTTATTTGTTACAGATCCACCCAGATCTAACCAGATAAATCTCTTTTAATAGCACAGTTTGATAACAGTTTTGACAAAGAAAACTGCCATCAACTACTGGCTGCCAAAACTTACTGCATTATTATGAGGTATTGGCCAAGTATATGGACTTACAAAATAGCAATTAATTGGTCTCAGATGTCTATTTCTATTTTAATGCTAGAATTAACTCTTTAATTAACCTATTTTATTAAAATAGAGCATTCATATAATAGCTTCAGATTAAGAATTGGAACTTGCTTGCATATGAATGCTGGCTTCTTTTTTCTGTAAGTAGGCCCAAGATTATCCTATTATATCTGGATTCATTCACACTTCACCAACCCAGATCTCCCGGTGCACTCCAATCTCAAGTACTTATTTATTCGGCAAATACCCACAGACAGCTGCTATGTGGCAGGTATTGTGCTAGACACTAACAGTACAACGTTCACAGCAGTTACTCAGCAACATACATTTTATAAGTTATCCCACAGCCAAGCATTACAACAGTCAATTTATCTTGAGAAACGTTATATATTCTACCACACCTCCAAATATCCAGAGCCAATTTTTAAGTTTTCAAAGCACTGTAATATCTTTTTTAGAGAGTTTAAAAATATTTTCCATTACCATTTAGTCCCCTTATACCACCCTATCCCCCAGCAATCACAAACTGAACTAAAAAGGAAAATGGGGACAGACTTGTAAGTGGAGAGCAGGATGACAACTAGTGGGGGTAGGGGTTAGGAGGCAGAGGGATTGAGCTACAAGGAGGAAGGATTCATGGACATGGACAAAATCTTATACTTAAAATGAGACTACCCCTATTAGAATGGTGAAAATCCAAAACAGTGACAATACCAAATGCTGGACTATTACTCTCTGCTGGTGGACATGCAAAATGGGACAGCCATTTCAGAGGACAGTTGGCAGTTTCTTCCAAAATTAAATACAGTCTTGCCATACAATCCAGCAATCACACTCTTCGATATCGATCCAAATTAGTTAAAAATGCATGTCCACACAAACACCTGCACATGCATGTTGGAAACAGCTTTACTCATTATTGCCAAAAACTTGGGAGCAACCCAAGATGGTCTTCAGCAGGTGAATAGACAAATAAGCTGTGGGTCCATCCAGACAATATAATACTATTCAGCACTAAAAAGAAATGAGTTACCAAACCATGAAAAGTCATGGATGAATCTTACATGCATATTACTAAGTAAAAGAAGTCAGTCTGAAAAGGCTACATGTATATGATTCAAATTACATGACATTCTGGGACAGGCAAAACTATGGAGATAGGAAAAACATGAGTGGTTCCGAGGGCTCAGGGGGAGGAAGAAATAAATAGTCAGAGCACAGAGGACTTTTAATGAAGCTATTCTTTATGATACTAGAATGCCGGGCACATGTCATTACACATTTGTCAAAACCAGCAGAATATACAAAACCAAGACTGAACCCTGATGTCAACCGTGGGTTCTGGGTAATATGTCATTGTAGGTTCATAGGTTTGAGTAAGTAAATGTACCGTTCCGGTGAGGTGTGTTGCTTGGCAGTAGAAGAGGCTGTGTTTATGTGGGGACGGGGGATGTGGAGAATCTCTATCTCTTCTGCTCAGTTTTGCTGTGAATTTAAAACTGTTGCAAAATAAAATCAATTAAAAAAACTTTTATGCCACTTGATTATTCAACTTGTATGTCAATAAATTATCATTTTCTCATGGAACTAATAACCTTAATAACACATTTCAGGAACATTTCATCCATGTGATACAAAGATGAATTAACACTTTGGCAAAGTACTTAAAACACTCTAAAACATCAGTTTCCAAAACAACCCACAAAGAAACAAAAGCTAATATAGCCAGCTATTTCAGTAAATTAGTTAAATCAATGAAAACATTTCATCTTCTACTCTCAATACATAAATCATGAATTATCTCTTGAGTTATATTTTAAGCACAAGTGCAATTTTAACAAACATATTTTTAGAGTCAAGATTTGCATCCACATAGGTAATACCCTCTATTAATTCACTTGTTTAACAGACATTGTTTTAAGCTTCTAATCAGTGTTGGCAACTTTTTCTGTTGTGGGAAAAAGTAAATATTTTGTGACTTGTAGGGCACATGGTCTCTGTCACAGCTACTCAGTTCTGTCCTTAGTGCAAAAAGCAGTCACCGACAAAATAGAATTGGATAAGCCAAACTTGTGCCAATAAAACTTTATTTAAACATGGGCAGCTTGCCCAATTAGGCCCGAAGGCTTTTTTATTCAGACTCCTTGTCTAGATGATAGGGATAAACATTTTAAAATTCCTGCCTTTAAGAATGTAGAGTCTCATGAAGGAAAGGTGTGCTTGTATTTCATTGTTTTAGTGGCTCTTTTGTAAAGTGATATTGTAAAAGAGGAAGATTGACCAAGGGAAAAAAAGGCACATACTTTTTCTCATGCTTCCTGGGTTAAGAGTGCCTCCTCACAGTTCAGGTTGCTATTTTGTTAAATATTTGGCTGCTCAAAAAAACGGTCCTTTTGTCTGCATATTATTCTGGAATGCATGGGCCTGCCAATGATGTTGATTAAGAACTCCCCCACTCACCTCCTAGTTTCTTTGACAACTTCTGGTAGCGATGTATCAGAAGACACAATGAAGGGATGTCTGGGAGAGTCAGTCATTATTCTCATGTAAGAACAGCCAGACAAAAAGGCAAAAGCCACTGGCTAAAAGCAACAAAGCTACAAAACAGAAGAACCAACCATGGGGCCTGGAGGTGGAGCAACAGGAAGAGAGTGGAGCACCTGATATTCTAAAGGAAGACAAGAGATTGTAATGTGTTCTGCCTCAAGAGTCTAACCTGGGGAGATAAGAAGGCCATCGCTTCCAAGATCTGGCCCTGCCAGATTTTCTTAGAGGCACTAGCTTATAGATTTTCTGGGGACAATAGTCCAAAGGCTCTAAAGTCAGGTGACCTGTTAAAATAGATTACATCACTGGCTGAAGCTTTGAACAGGAGTCAGAGTACTATGTTTTCAACAAACATTCATGGAGCACTGGTTTTGCCAATACAACAAGGCTAAAAAGAATGTCCAACTACCAAGTAAAAGATCACTTCTGGAGCTGTGTGTGAGATTGTTTCTGGATAAAATTAGCATTTGATTGGGTAGGCTGGGGAAAGAAGATGGCCCACAACCAAGTTAGTGTGCATCGTCAGATCTGTTATAAACCTACAGAGAGCAAAAATGGGAAAATCTGGGCTTTGTTGCTTGAGCCAGAGCATCCTTCTTCTCCTTCCCTTGCACATACACACTCTGGATCCCTGGGCCTTCAGGTTTGGACCAGAACTATCCCTGGGCTTTCCTAGGCCTCCAGCTTGCAGACAAGAGAGGGTCAACTTCCCAGCCTCCATAATCTTACGAGCCAATCCTTATCAATCTTTTCCTGTAGAACTATATCCATCCTACCAGTTCCATTTCTTTGAAGAATCCTGACTAATACAACTGCTGATGTCTATATGTCAGTAATAATTGCTGTTAGGGATATGAGAAAGAGTACTTTAATTTCTGAAATTTTTAAGTTGGGGGAATATTTAAGAGAGATATGTATGGCAGTTAAAACATAACCCATGAAGTCCATCTTCTAAAAACTGTCTTTAAAAAATAATAATGCAGTTATACGAGTCAAGGAGAAGGGAAAAATTAATAACATTTTATTATATTTTTGAAAGCTCAATTGCCAATTAACTTTGAAAACAAGAATTTTTATAAAATATACAGTTCAGTTTTGAATTAAGAAAGAAGAAAAAAGTGAGAAAATACCTCATTATTCTCAACTCAATAATTCCCTGTTCTCATGTGTTACTGTTTATTTCTTATGTCATGTTCAATAAACCCCTAAACTTGACTTTGTGCTCCTGTTTTTTTACCCCATACACACTGAATGCCTTGCTAGTTTTACCACCATCTAGTGGTAATATAAGGTGATTGCAAGTAAACTCAATATAAGAGGTATTGAGATGAAGGGAAGTTTTTCGTATCTACTTTATCACAATATACGTACCTAATAAATACCCCTTTCAGGTTCTTAGTACACTGCAAAAGCAGACAAATTGGTCAAAATTATGATGAAATTTATTATAGCAAAAGGTTTTAGAGATTTAAAAAATTAATATTTATTATTTATGTCCATAAACAACTTTAAAAATAAGTGCCTATAAATTTATTTTCTGTTTGCTTTGTCTGAAATACAGGAAGTTTCTTTCTCTGGATTTAGATGGAGTAATCTCACTCTAACTACAGCCAGATTGTGAAGAGACATAACATAGATGTGTTGTAAATAAGCAGACCGAGCCCATGGCAACGCTGGAGTTCAGAACTGGGCTGTGATACAGCTCATCAACCTTAATGACTTTTGTTAGCAGAAATTCATTCAACACTGTCCGTAGATTTTTAGAGGCATCTTTGGCCAACATAGTCAGGTAGGGTGCCATGGGGTGCTTTGAAACTTACATGGCTATGGATACAATTAATTTTAAAAGAAATAAATTAAGAATGAATACAGTCATAAAAGAGAAATAGAATAGATATGTTCTTGAGATGAAAAGTTTTTTATTCATCTGAAGAAACAATGATGATAAAGTGTTTCAGGAAATACTATGGGGGCAAGATGACTTCCTGTTAGTATCTCTCTTCTGGGATATGATAAGTATTGAGGGTTTCTTGGTCACTGCAGATAACTACCAAGTACAAGTTCATTGATACAACTATGTTGCCCATGAGTTTTTTAATGGTAACAGACAGAGAATTGCTGAAGTGTTGTTGTATGTCAATGGCAATATTCATGTAGAAGCTTCAGTTTTTCATCTTTAAATGAGAGGATTTAATGTTAGTAGTAATAGTAATTATAATAGCTAATGCTCATTGGCTAATTATTACTTTTACAGCATTATATTAGGCACTTAGTGTATATTAATGTAAAAGTTCCTTTCAGCTTTAGCAATGTGGATTCATTGGTGTCACCATGGTCTCAGATATGACAGAAGCTAACTGAGGAGAAGTTAGAAATACAATAATGAATGTAACTAATATTGCGATGCAGTTAATAATGTCTAAATCACAGCAGGTGAAAAGAGGTTCTAAAGTATCATGATCATCTTAAAAACAAGAAATACTATTAAAAATACTTTAGCAATTTGCATTATTTTTCCAAACTGGTGGAGAACAACTTCTACATTGTGTCAGCCTTGACAACTTATCTTTGTGAGAGTCATTCACACACAGAACATTTTATTTGGTGTGACTACAAGGTATATGGGTATTTGCATGAAGTCACAAGCTTCACAGATGTGGAGAAAATATGTCATTAAGAAATATAATTTAGAATTAGGAAGCATATTTCTTCTGTACAGTTCATTGGGCTTTACAAATATTTCATTAAGCTGCATTACCCTGCTGTCAGAGGGAGGAGCCTGTTGCAAATCTTATAATAAACAGCTATTGAGGGGTTATTCATTACAATACAAAGTACGTGCAGTTAAATGCAAATGGGAATATAAATATATCAAATCACATTGAAAGGCAGTGGTATTGGCATTAGAGTAATGTGAAACCTTATGAAGGAAATCCCCTTCGGGCTGTCTTTTAAAAGAGCGCAGCAGAACCAAATGCACCTACGTGCAGAGTGCCCAGGGGTACTTGAAGAGACACACAATTGTCTGTAGTATGATCTATAACATTCACCTTCCCTACACCTACCTTCCAGAAGAATTTCATCAGGAACCCATCGGGCACAGGAATACCTTGCACCAATGACTTTTTGTAAGTCTATCAAAAAGCTTTCGCTGCATATAAGCCACACCAAGTCTCACTGGCTCAGGATGTCAAGCCAAATGGCTCATGGTTTGCAGGTTGGCTGGGTGGTTCTTTGGGTGCAGATCCATGGGGGATACTCAGTAGAGCTCCCACATGCATCTGCGGTCAACTACAGGTTACCTGCACCCTCTTGCTTGGCTCTCTTGTGTGTCTGGGCAGAGACTGTGATGACATCATCTGCTTCTTTAACTCTCAATTCTTTAGGATGTTAACTTGCAATTGTTCCCATAGTGGCAGCAGGGTTCTTAGAGGGACAGCAGAAGCACAGAAGTCTGTGATGTCCAGGCTTGGGGCCAGCACAGTACCACTTGCATTGTGCAAGCAGGTCACCACTCCTGCCACGTTCAAGGTTTGGGAAAGGCGGTATTACCTTTTGATAGGAAGAGCTGCAATACGCACAGTGTAAAGATCTGAGTGGATGTAAAAAAGAAGAATTAATGGCCATTTTTGAAATCCTTCATGGTGAACACATGTCATGATTTCAACACTCAACAATTATTAACCAGAAGTCCTTTTTAAGAGAATTACCTCTTACATCAGTACTTCTTTCAGGGGAAAGGGGGATAAAAAAGCCAGAACTTGCTTTGCCTGCTTTCTTTCAACTCACTCATGTGATGGACTGATGTGAATCTTGGCATGTGACCTAGACTTAACTAAATCGGTGCACTATTGTGAGATTTTTTTCACTCCCATAAAAGAAGGGACTATGAATAATTCCTTATCTGGTGAGGGTGTAGACCACAGCAGAGAGACAGATGTCAGCACCTCCGTGGCCTCCCACATGACCCTCATGGCAGGTGGCTGTGTCACATATGGTAGGATCTCTGCAGTGTGCCCCTGGGCAGGCACAGGTCCTGGCCACCAGGCCTCTAAACCACATCCCCTGGCCTTCCCAGAGAGTTGACGAATTACTAATATTCTCAAATAAAGTCCTTAAATTAGCCAGAATGGCTCCTGTGGATTAAACTCAAATCCATGACTGACATAGTAGAGACACGGGGTAGATGTTCTCATTTCTATAATAGAAATAATAGCCATGGTTCATAGTTAGCACTTAATAAATGACAGATAGCTTCTAATATTCTACCTTTTCTAAACATTTTCACTAAACAAAATTCTGTGTCTTTTCTTAATTACTAAAAAGCACCAAGTAACACTGGTGAGTTTTACTTTATTCTATACATAAATATAAGAATCACAGTTAATTTCTCCTAATAGTCCAAACAGTTGACCTTAGGTTACCTTATGTTTCTAGTCAGACAATAAGTCTGCATGGCACGGAATAAAGACTTTGAAAAGGAGAATAGAAGGAGGAAGATCAGTGCTCACGGCTGTCACACCCAGGATGCAGGCAGCTCCCTCCGCTGCTTGGCTCCCACTTCAGTCACACAGTTGGGACACTGGCTGCCTTGATGACCTCAGGGATCATTTTGATACTCATGGGAAATGTTATATGCATACTATAACATAAAGTCTTTGAAACTGTGAAGTATCACCCAAATATAAGAGATTACTTTTTAAAAATAGGAATTTCTCAAGCTCCTCATCTGTGGTATAGGCAAATACAAACTTAAATTTTAATATATTTTCAAATTTTATCTTTACTCTGCACTTCCTCTGGCATCTGAGTAGATGTGGACTACTATGCAGCAGGAAGAAAAAAGGAGTTCCTACTCTTCACTACAGCATGGATGGACCTAGAGAGCATTATGCTAAGTGAAATAAGCCAGGTGGTGAAAGACGAATACCATATGAAATCACCTACAAGTGCAACCTAATCAACAAAACAAACAAGTGAGCAAAATATAACCAGAGACTTGGAAGTAAGAACAAACTGACATTAACCATAGAGGAAGGGGAAGGGGGATAACAAAGGAAAAGAAGAGGAAGGGTCATGAGGGAACATGTATAAAGGACCCATGGACAAAGTCAAAGAGGGGAAGGATTGAGGTTGGGAGGTGGTGTGGGTGCAGGGGAAAGTGGTGGCAGGAAAATGGAGACAACTGTACTTGAACAACAATAAAAAAGTTTTCTGGAGCACAAAGTCTTATGAAATAATTTCTTTATTGTTCTAGCACAACTTACATTCTTTAAGTATATGCTAATGGTTTCCTCTTTAAAATTTTGACCTAAATCTTTCTCCTATATATTATCCCTCTATTACTTTCTTAGAGGATTTGTGTAGACTACTTGTAATTTACAGGTTTATTTCCAACACTTTAAACTGATTATTTTCTTTTGGATGCTGCAAGGGAAAAAAATCTCCTTAGCAATGAAAAAAAAATTGACAACAAAAAGAGCAATGAAATTATGTAATATAACAAAATAAATTTAAAACAGAAAAAATAATAAAATAATTTAAGATATTACTGATAAAAAATTTAAGAAATTACAAAAATATGCAAACATAATATAATGTTTAAAACCATAAAAAGGAAGTACAAACACAATGTTAAGTAATTCACCATAAGTGGCAACTTAAGCAAAGGGCAAGTGAGAATTTTAGTTAAACTTTATCTTCCTCTACTTATTTCATAAGTTTGTTTAAATTCTCAAAAAAAAAAGAGAATATAACTTCTGTTTCTTGTTTTTATCTTCTAATAACAGTTTAAATTTTCCCTAATTTTTTCCCATGAAATCTACCCAGATCTTGTTTTCTTTATTTTAGAAATTGTGCCTTCCAAACTTTAAATGGCTCTTTGCTCAGGTAATACTATTCTCTATACCAATACTTAAAATCCTTCTGTGGCCTCTTGCATGTGTTAAAAAGTTATCCTACTCCTTCTGAGAACTGTAGGTACTCTCATGAGCTCATATTGCCTACTGTTATCTTCATAGTCTTTATTAGTCATTACAGTAACTCACAGTCATTGTTCTCCTCACTCATCATCCTCACTGACCACAAAGACCTTTCTTTAACTCTAGTGCATATGCCACGACCTTACATGATTAGACTTTGTGCACCTCTCTAACAAAACATCAGTCTGTTCTCCACCTTACTCAGTATGTTCCAACCATAGTAACCTCCACTTAGTTTTCTGACTACATGGAAACTTTTTTCCATTACCAGTTAGTCTCCTTGTATACCCTCCCCTCAGCAATCACCACAGTGTTGTCCATGTCCATGTGTATTTTTTTGCTTTTTGCTCAATCCCTCTACCCCTTAACCTACCCTCCCCAACTAACTATCATCCTGCTCTCCACCTATGAGTCCATCTGTAATTTTATTTTTCAATGAACAGTCTCATCACCAAAACTCTTTTAAGCATGACAATTACATTTCCCACAATCACTTGCATGTAGAGTTGTAGATTAAATTCAACTAATAAGAACAATTTGATCTGTCACACGATTTCTAAGGCTGAAGAGTAGTAATAGCTAATATTGTTCCTGTAGCAGCAAAAGCATCTCATGATCTTCAGCAGGTACTAGACATAAGTTTCCTCTAGGTCCTGTCCCTTGTCTAAATAATCACCTACCTGATGCTGCAGAAAAGCAACATCAGCCACAGTGGTTCCTGACATCTCTTGCACTTCCTGATTTCCTAAACTTTAGAAGCGTCAGCCCTGACTGTTTTGCCCCAAGTTTTTTAATGTGTGTGTGTGTGTGTGTGTGTGCATGTTTCAGTGACTTTTAAAACTTCTAATTCACTTTAAAAATTATTTCCTTTAATTACCTATAGAAGATTTTATTTTTTGACCCAACCAAACTTAACAATTGGTGAAAAGTAATCCTCTGTAAATAACTTTAACAGTTCACTGTTTCTGTGGGCAAACTCCCAAAAATAATTGACTTGACAATTCCCTGTACTGGCATTTTTGGTCAGAGGATGTAAAAATATTACCAACCTTTCAAAGACTGAATGAAGAAAGATTTTAATATTTGAGATGGGAATTAAAGGTAGGTTAGTGGTGCCAAAGCCAATAATAATAATAACAGTAAAAATTGCAACTCAGAACATTTGTGGGAAAAGCACAAAGAAAAAGACAAAATGGAGAGAAGCTAATCCTACTTAGCTTGTAATATTTTTTAAATTTTATTTTAATCATTGTTCAAGTACAGTTTTCTCCCCTTTACTCCCAATCCAGCCCACCCACCCCTCCCTTCCAACTTCCCTCCCATTACCACCCTCCCCCTAGTTTTTGTCCATGTGTCCTTTAACTTTGTTCCTGTAAACCCTTCCCCTTTCTCCCTGAAATTCCCTCTTCTCTCTCCTCTGGTCACTTTCTGCCTGTCTTCTAATGCAGTGTCTTTGACTATATTTTGCTTGTTTCTTCGTTTTGTTGTTTAGGTTCCTGTTAAAAGTGAGATCATATGGTATTTATCTTTCACTGTCTGGCTTATTTTGCTTAACATAATGCTTTCCAATTGCATCCATGATGTTGCATAGGGTAGGAGCTCCTTTCTTTCTGCTGCATAGAATTCCATTGTGTAAATGTACCATAGTTTTTTTATCCATTCATTTACTGATGGGCATCTAGGTTGCTTCCAGCACTTAGCTATTGTAAATTGTGCTGCTATGAACATTAGGGTGCAAAGGTTCTTTTGGATTGGTGTTTTAGGATTCTTAGGATATAATCCCAGCAATGGAATTGCTGGGTCAAAAGGCAGATCCATTTTTAGTTTTCTGAGGAAGTTCCATACTGTTTTCCGCAGTGGTTGTACTAGTCTGCAGTCCCACCAACAGTGCACTAGGGTCCCCTTTTCTCCACAACCTCTCCAACACTTTTTGTTTGTTGTTTTGCTTATGATGGCCATTCTGACTGGTGTGAAGTGGTACCTCATTGTGGTTTTAATCTTCATCTCTCTGATAACTAGCAATATTGAACATCGTTTCATGTGATTTTGGATCTTCTGTATGTCCTCCTTGGAGAAGTTTCTGTTCAAGTCCTTTGCCCATTTTTTAATTGGGTTGCTTGTCTTCTTAGAGTGTAATCGTGTAAGTTCTTTATATATTTTGGAGAGTAAGCCCTTGTCTGAGGTATCATTGGCAAATATGTTTTCCCAGACAGTTGATTCTCTTTTTATTTTGATACTATTTTCTTTAGCTGTGCAGAAGCTTTTTATTTTGATGAGGTCTCATTTGTTTATTCTTTCCTTTATGTCTCGTGCTCTAGGGGACATGTCAGTAAAAAAGTTCTTGCGTGATATATCTGACAGTTTCCTCCCTATGTTCTCCTCTAGTACTTTAATGGTGTCATGGTTTTTATTTAAGTCTTTTATCCATCTTGAATTTATTTTTGTATAAGGTGTAAGTTGGTGTTCTAGTTTCAGTTTTTTTGCACATAGCTGTCCAGTTCTCCCAGCACCATTTGTTGAAGAGGCTATTTTTACTCCATTTTATGTTGCTGCCTCCTTTGTCAAATATCAATTGACTGTAGAGACTTGGGTTTATTTTTGGGCTCTCTGTTCTGTTCCATTGGTCCATGTGCCTGTTTTTATGCCAGTACCAGGCTGTTTTGACTACCGTGGCCTTGTAGTATAGTTTAGTGTCAGGTATTGTGATCTCTCCTGCTTTACTCTTCTTTCTCAAAATTGCAGTAGATATTCGGGGTCGTTTATGGTTCCATATAAATTTTTTAAGTGTTTGTTCTATGTCTGTGAAATAAGCCATTGGTACTTTAATAGGTATCGCGTTGAATGTGTAAATTGCTTTGGGTAGTATGGACATTTTAATGATATTAATTCTCCCAATCCATGAACATGGTATATGTTTCCATTTGTTTGTGTCTTCCTTGATTTCTTTCCTCAGTGGTATATAGTTTTCTGAATACAGGTCTTTTACCTCTTTGGTTAGGTTTATTCCTAGGTATTTTATTTTTCTTTTTGCTATTTCAAATGGGATTTTTTCCTTGGTTTCTGCTTCTGCTGTTTCATTGGTGGTGTACAAAAATGCCTTTGATTTCTGGATATTGACTTTGTATCCCACTGTTTTGCCAAATTCATTTATTAGGTCAAGCAGTTTTTTGGTAGAGTCTATAGGATTTTCTACGTACACTATCATGTCATCTGCAAACAATGACAGTTTTGTTTCCTCCTTTCCAATTTGGATGCCTTTTATTTCCTTTTCTTGTCTGATTGCTGTGGCTAAAACTTCCAATACTATATTGAATAAAAGTGGTGAAAGTAGACAACCTTGTCTTGTTCCTGTTCTTAGTGAAAAAGATTTTAGTTTTTGCCCATTGAGTATGATGCTAGCTGTAGGTCTCTCATATATGGCCTTTATTATGTTGAGAAATGTTCCCTCTATTCCCACTTAGGTGAGTGTTTTTATCATAAATGGGTGTTGTACCCTATCAAATGCTTTTTCCACATCTATTGATATGATCATGTGATTTTTGTCTTTGCTTTTGTTTATGTGATGTATTGCATTTACTGATTTGCAAATATTGAACCATACTTGCATCCCTGGGATGAAACCCACTTGGTCATGGTGTATGATCTTTTTAATGTATTGTTGGATGAGGTTTGCCAGTATTTTGTTGAGGATTTTAGCGTCAATGTTCATCAGAGATATTGGCCTGAAGTTTTCTTTCTTTGTTGTGTCTTTATCTAGTTTTGGAATTAGGATGATGTTGGCCTCATACAAAGAGTTTGGGAGTCTTCCATCTTTTTAGATTTTTTGGAATAGTCTGTGCAGGATAGGGGTTAGCTCTTCCTTAAATGCTTTGTAGAATTCTCCTGTGAAACCGTCTGGTCCAGGGCTTTTGTGTGTTGGGAGTTTTTTAATTACTGCTTCAATTTCTTTTGCTGTTATTGGTTTGTTCAGGTTTTCTGCTTATTTTTCGTTGAGTTTTGGAAGATTATATTTTTCTAGAAATTTGTCCATTTCATCTAGGTTTTCAAATTTCTTGGCATACAGTTCTTCGTAGTAATTTCTTAAAATTCTTTGTATTTCTGTGATATCGGTTGTAATCTCTCCTCTTTCATTTCTGATTGTGTTTATTTGGGTCTTCTCTCTTTTTTTCTCGGTGAGTCTGTCTAAAGGCTTGTCAATTTTGTTTACCTTTTCAAAGAACCAGCTCCTGGATTCATTGATCCTTAGAATTGTGCTTTTAGTCTCTATGTCATTTAATTCTGCTCTGATCTTGATTATTTTTTTCCTTCTACTTGCTCTGAACTGTCTTTGTTGTTGTTCCTCTAGTTCTTGCAGACCTAGGGTTAGGTTGTTTGTTTGAAATATTTCTATCTTTTTGAGGTATGCTTGTATCACTATGAACTTCCCTCTCATGACTGCCTTCACTGTGTCCCATAAGTTTTGGATTGTTGTAAGTTCATTTTCATTTGTTCCCAGAAACCTTTTGATTTCTTCCCTAATTTCATCCTTGACCCATTCATTGTTTAATAGCATGCTATTTAATCTCCATGATTTTGAGTGTTTTGTTTTTTTTTTTCCTTGGGGTTGGTTTCTAGTTTCAGTCCCTTGTGATCTGAGAAAATGCTTGGTATGATTTCGATTTTCTTGACCTTGTTGAGACTTGTTTTGTGTCCTATCATGTGGTCTATCTTTGAAAATGTTCCATGTACATTTGAAAAGAATGTGTATTTAGCTTCTTTGGGATGGATGGCTCTGAATATATCAGTCAAGTCCATTTCATTTAGGGTATTGTTCAATGCCACAATATCTTTGTTGATATTTTGTTTGGAAGATCTGTCCATTTTTGACAGTGGGGTGTTAAAATTCTACACTATAATTGTGTTGCTGTCAATATCTTTCTTGAAGTCCTCTAGGATTTTCTTTATGTATTTGGGTGCACCTATGTTGGGTGCATATATATTTACAATATTTATGTCTTCTTGGTGGATTCTTCCCTTGAGTATTATGAAGTGACCTTCTGGGTCTCTCTTTATGGCCCTTTTTTGGAAGTCTATTTTGTCTGAAATGAGTATTGCTACCCCGGCTTCTTTTTCCTGTCCATTTGCTTGGAAAATTTGTTTCTAGCCCTTCACTTTCAGCCTGTGCAGGTCTTTTATCCTGAGGTGGGCCTCTTGTAGGCAGTATATGTGAGGGTCATGTTTTCTTTTTTTTAATTAATTAATTAATTAATTAATTTATTTATTTATTTATTTTTAGAGAGGGAAAGGAGGCAGAGAGAGAGAGAGAGAGAGAGAGAGAGAGAAACATCAATGTGGGGTTGCTGGGGGACATGGCCTGCAACCCAGGCATGTGCCCTGACTGGGAATCGAACCTGCAATGCCTGGTTTGAAGCCGGAGCTCAATCCACTGAGCCACACCAGCCAGGGCAGGTCATGTTTTCTTATCCATTCAGCTATTTTATGTCTTTTGATTGGAGCATTTAATCCATTTACATTTAAGGTTATTATTGATAGGTACTTATTCATTGCCATTTATGTATGTGTGCTTAGCTTGTAATATTAAACAGACTTCATTTCCTTCCATCAGCTTGAAAGATATCAAAGTTAGGTTGTGGGGCTAATAGATTGTGCAATACCTTGACCTAGAAGAGGCAGAATATGTGATGATATTCCAAGCCTAGAATGCCTCTGAAATGAAATCAGCTAACTCAATGGTGTAGGCAACCATATGGAGTAGATTTTTTAGTCTAAATGCTATTTTTTGCGCCATTTTGACTAATGAAAGTTCTGCTTTGCATCCAAATATCATCAAATTATGGACCAAAAAGATTGATTCAAATTAGAATTTAACCCATCACAAAGAGTTGATGAAATCTATTCTCTTACTTTGTAGCTTAAAATTCTTGTGGTGTGTGATACAATTACTTTTAAATTCAAGACCTTTGAGGCTAAATAAGAAATATATTTATAATATAGAAGTATTATATGTTCTATGTTTGTTTATTTATATACTTATATCTATATTATTAATACACACGTTCAATTAAAATAAGGTATTCCTTGCTTTTTTTTCCCTGCTGTATCTCCATTGCCTAGAATAGTGCTAACACTTATTAACTAAATGAAGAAATGAATTAGCAAATATAACTGCTTACAATATGAATAAATTCTACTTAGGGCTAGTAAAAAAATTGAAATATTTAACTATAATGAGCTATCAGGGTTTCTTTAAAGAGTCTCCCCATTGAAATATTATTTCAGTGTTATCAAACTTTTTGACCTTCAGGCCCTTTTACACAAATGAAAATTACTGAAGAAATACAAACAACTTTAGTTTAGGTAGGTAATAACTATCAATAGTTACTGTATTAGAAACTTACTGTAATAAATTTTAAAATATATATGAATAAATATAAAATTATACTAAACCTATTACACAAATAAAGAGCATACTTTTATAACAAATAACTATAACTTTAATATAAAAGTAAATTAGCAGGAAGAATAACATTATTTTACAATTTTGAAAATCTCTTTGGTATTTGGCTTGATAGAAGACAGCTGAATTCTCATATCTGCACCTGCATTTAATCTACTGCAAGATGTTGTTTTGATTAACATATGTGAAGAAAATTCAGGCTCACACAAATATGTAACTGAAAAAGACAGGATGTTTTAGTTACCTTGCAGAGAATCATTGATATTCTTCTTTTATACTACACCAAAACTTCTAAAATGGTAGCATCAGCTTACTAAGTTATTAGCACATTTCATTTTCTAATATCAAAAAAAATCTCATTTATAATTATTATGTCTGTATTCAACTTAAATGTTCTTAAGTATTGAGAAGCTGTCAAACTCACAGCAGTGTATTCAAGTTGTCAAAAATCCCAACTTTCACTTTGAACATTCAAATTTTAATATTGGGACAAACCATTGTCAGTCATTTTTTATAAAGTGACAGGCTCACATCATTTAATTTTGGTAAAATACTTGCCAAGTACCCAATTCTAAATAAACATAATCTATCAATCAGTCAGACCTTCAAGTACAAATGATACTTCATGAAAGGAAAAAAAGCTGCTACATCAAGATGGCAGTGGAGTAGGTGAAAGGTGCGCTCACCTTCTCCTAGGACCAAACTGGAATTACAAGTAAAATACAGAGCAATCAACCTGAATAACCAACTGAAAAGTAGCTGAAGGAGAATGTTTTAACCAAGGATTTACAGAAGAAGCCACATCAAGACTGGTGGAAAGGGCTGTCTCCACTCCCATGGGTGGATGCTGAGTTTCTGAAGGGATATCTCAGCTGCAAAGACACTCCCTGAGGAGCAGGGGTCTCGACCCTGAGCTGGGCTCCACAGCCCAGAACACCAGAGCAGCGAAGAGCCACCCACATAACATCTGGCTGTGAAAAGCAGCAGAGATTCTACCAGGGAGAGAGAAGAGTGTTAGAGACACGGGTGCCCCCTTAAAGGGCCAACACACAAAATCTCTTCTGCAATCACTCACACTGAGGAAAGGTGGAGCAGACTAGAGCTGTATGAGGAGACACTGGCATTTGTGGCTCATGGGAGAGAGCTGAAGGGAAGGAAATCCATCATGATACCTGAGCTGAATCCCTATTCCACAGTGAAGATGTCATCTTTCTTGGGTGGAACACTCTATTCCTTACAGCATCATCCTTGGGGCAATCAATAGCCTCACCTTCTAAACTTCCTCTTGCCCAATCTGCAGAACTTACATTCTTCTGAGGAGTCAGCTGCTTGGACTGAGGTATAGAGGACTGGGCAGACTCAGGGGGTGTCAGTGACTATGTCTGTCTGGGAGAGAGGCATTCCCCCTGCTTTCTCAAGAATCTGACTGGTGCCTCCTACTCATGGGAGATTGGCTAGCTCTACCATCCTAGCTTGTGGCAGCCCCACCCTGGTAAGATCAAGCTCCTGGCAGAACCTGGAAAGACTGAGCTGTGTGACGTTAGGACAGGGGCCATTATTTCCTTGCATGCCTGACTGGTGTGCAGCTCTCCCTTCACAGGGCTGAACCTGGTCTGTTTGGGCCTGATAAACTCTGTTGGCCTCACCCTGAAGATTCCTTGAGACCTTACCCCAACACAAATGTGTGTGAACCCCCAGTAGGTCACAGGTAGAGTTGGTATACCCTGAGACATTGGCTGAGTGACCTGAAACCCAGCACTGGCATGAAGTTTGAACCTGTTTCAATCTGGCAGACACCATTTGCCCCTACCTGGTGACTCACTGAGAACCATGCAACTTGAGTACCACCAGAGGGTCTTTCCGTGAGTGAGTCTGACAAGGAGCCAGCAGGCAGAGGCAGGCATAAGTGCACCCTGGAGTGCCTTGAGACTTTTTCTGACCTGCCTCCAGACCCAGTGCTAGTTAGTTAAAGCAGCCTTGGTGCACAGCTTGATCCTTACCACATACATGGTGGTCGAGGTGATACTCACAATCAGCCAACCTAAGGTTCCATGCCACACAAAAACAGACCAGTAGCAATCAAGATTTAATTACAGCCCTGACTAGTGAGGCTCAGTGGATTGAGCACTGGCCTACAAACCAAAAAGTCGATTGTTCAATTCCCAGTCAGGGCACATGCCTGGGTTGCAGGCCAGGTCCACTGTTGGGGGAGCACAAAGAGCAACCACACGTCACTATCTCTCTCCCTTGCTTTTTCCCTCCCTTCCCCCTTATCTAAAAATAAATATTTTTTAAAAGGTTCAATTACAACAGGAGGGCCCACATAACCCATACATCCCTGAAAGGACATCCCTGAAACACCCGGCTCAGGTTATCAAGGAGACTGAGCCCTTGGTTCCCATAGGACACCTACTACATAGGCCACCCTACCAAGACTAGGAGTCATAGCAGATCTACCTAATACATAGAAATAAACACAAAGAGGCAGTCAAAATTGGGGAGGCAGAGAAATATATCTCAAATAAAAGCATGGGAAACTCTCCAGGAAAAAAGCTAAATGAAATGGAAGCAACCAATTTATCAAATATAAGTTCAAAACCATAGTTATAAGGATGCTCACGGAAGTGAGTGAGAACTACAACAGCATGAAAAAGTACGTAGAAACCATACAAAGGGACCAGTCAGGAATGAAGAATACAATATTGGAAATGGAGAATCCACTAGAAGGGATAAACAGTAAGTTAGATGAAGTAGAAAATCAAATTAGCAATTTGGAAAACAGGTAGCAGAAAATACCCAGTCAGTCCAGCAAAAAGAAAAAAAGAGTTAAGAAATGAGGATAGTTTAAGGTACCTTTGGGAAAATAAAGTGTAACAATAGCTGCATCACAGAGACGGTGCCAGAAGGAATGGAGAGAAAGCAATGGATTGAGGAACTGAAAATTAATGACTGAAAACTTCCTTAACCTGGTGAAAAAAGGCACACAAGTCCAAGAAGTACAGAATCTCAAACAAAATGAACCCAAAATGATCCCAAGAGGCCTACATCAAGACACATAATTAAAATGCAAAGGTTAAAGACAGAGACAATTTTAAAAGAAGCTCCCATAAGATTATCAGCTGATTTCTCTACAGAAACATTTCAAAACAGAAGGGGTTGTCATGAAATAGTCAAAGTGATGAAAAGCAAGGACTTACATTCAGACTATTTTACCCAGCAAGGATATCATGTAAGAGTAAAGAGAAGTAAAGAATTTCCCAGACAAGAAAAAGCTAAAGAAATTTGTTACCACCAAACCAATATTACAAGAAACGTTAAAGTGTCTACCTGAGGAAGAACAAGAAGAAAGAGGAGGAGGAAGGTGGGGGAGGGGCAGGAGAAGGAAGAGGAAGAACATAGCTAAAAGAATAAAATGGCAATAAATACATACCTATCAAGAATCACTTTAAATTTAATTGGTTAAATGTTCCAATCAAAAGACATAGGGCAGCCAAATAGATAAGAAAATAAACCCCAAAGAGACTACTTCTTCTGTGTACAAGAGACCACCTCAGAATGAAACATGTACAGAGACTAAAAGTAAAGGATGGGAAAAATATATTTTACACAAATGGATTCTTTACAAAAAAGCTAGGGTAGCAATACTTGTGTCTGACAAAATAAACTTTAGAACAAAGGCTATATAGGAGACAAAAAAGGACACCTTATAATGATAAAGGGAGCAGGCCAATAAGAGAACATAGCCCTTGTAAATATGCATGCACCAAAACTAGGAGCACCTAAATAAAGCAAATTTTGATGGACATAAAGACATCAACAGTAATACAGTTACAGTATTGGGGATTTTAACATCCCACTGACATTAATAGATAGGCCTCCCAGATAGAAAACCAACAAGAAACAATGGCCTTAAGTGACACACTAGGCCAGATTAGTTTAAGTGATATCTGCAGAGCATTTCAACCCAAAGCAGCAGAATGTACATTATTTCAGATGCACATAGAATATTTTCTTGGATAGACAATATGTTAGGACATGAAAGAAGTCTCAATAAATTTAACAAGACTGAAATCGTATCAAGCATCTTCTTTGACCATAATGGTATAAAACTAGAAATCAATCACAAGGAAAAATAACTGAAAATTACACAAAGACATGGAGGCTAAATAACATGTTACTAAACAATGAATAGTTCAATAATGAGATCAAGAAAGAAATCATAAGATACCTTGAAAACAATGAAAACGACAATGAAACCACTGAAATCTATGAGACACAGTGGTATCAATTGTAAGAGGGAAACCATAGCATTGCAATCCTACCTCAAGAAACAAGAAAAACCTCAAATAAACAATCTAACTTTACACTTAAAGAAACTAGGAAAAGAACAACAAATAAAGCCCAAAATGAGTAGAAAAAAGAAAACGATAAAACCAAGCCCTTATTATACAAAATGTTAAAGGGACTTATTTAAGAAAAAGAAGATGATCAAAAATATGAACAGTAAAATGACAACAAATCACAACTATCAACAACTGAACCTAACAAACAAAGACAAACTAAGCAAACTAGAACAGGAACAGATCACAGAAATAGAGATCACATGGAGGGTTATCAACAGGGAGGGGGTGGAGGATGGAGGAAAAGGTACAGGGAATAAGAATCATAAACATTAAGTACAAAACAGACAGGGGGAGGTTAAGAATAGTACGGGAAATGGAGAAGTCAAAGAACTCATTATGTACGACCCATGGACATGAACTGGAGAGAGGAAAATGTTGGTGGGAGGGAAAGTGCAGGGCAGAGGGGAATAAAGAGAAGAAAATAATGGGACAACTGGAATAACAAAATCAATAAAATATATTTTAAAGAAATAAAAAATAAAAAAATCTGTGGTACATTTACACAAAAGAATACTGCACAGCAGAAAGAAAGAAGCAACTTCTACCGTTTGCAACAGCATGGATAGAAATGGAGAATATTGTCCTGGATGGTGTGGCTCAGTAGATTGAGTACTGGCCTGCAAACTAAATGGTCGCTGGTTTGATTCCCAGTCGTGATGCACACCTACCTGCATTGAGGACCAGGTCCCCAGTTGGGGGCACATGAGAGGCAACCACACATTGATGTTTCTCTCCCTCTCTTTCTCCCTCCCTTCCCCTCTCTAAAAATAAATAAATAATTTAAAAAAAGAAATGGAGACTATTATGCTAAGTGAAATAAGCCAGTCAGTGAAAGACAAATACCATATTATCTCATGTAGTAGAGGAATCTTTAAAAAAAACAAAAACCCTCAAACAATAAATAAATAACACAGAGTCTAAAAAGCAATACAAAACACTAATGAAACCAACAGCTGGTTTTCTGAAAAGATAAATGAAACTGACAAACTTTTAACCAAACTCATCAAGAAAAAAAAGAGAGAGGGCCCAAATAAATACAATCAGAAATGAAAGAGGAGAAGTAACAACTAACACCAGAGAAACATAAAGTGTTCTAAGAACATAAAGTGTTCTAATATTAGAACATCTAGTGTTCTAATATTATGAACAACTATATGCTAACAATTTGGACAATCTGAACAAACAGATAAACTCCTAGAAAACTCCTGAACAGATAAAATCCTAGAAACATACAATCTTCCAAAACTGAATCATGAAGAGTCAGAAAATAGGGATACACAGACTACAACTACTGAGATTGAAGGAGTAATAGAAAAACTCCCAACAGTCAAAAGTCCTGGGCTGGGTAACTTCATAGGTGAATGTTACCAAACGTTCAAAGAAGAACTAACACGTAATCTTCTCAAACCATTCCAAAAAATTAAAGAGAAGGGAAGACTCTCAAGGTCATTTTACAAGGGCAGCATTATCCTAATTCTAAAACCATGTAAAGACACTACAAAGAAGGAAAATTGGGGATGAATATCTGTGAATAATGTAGATGCTAAAATCCTCCACAAAATATTAGCAAATGATCCAGCAATACACAAAAAGATGGTATTTCGGGAACAAGTGGGATTTATTCTAGGAATACAAGGTTGGTACAATCCAAAATCAATAAATGTGATATACCATATAAACAAAATGTAAAATAAAATTGCCATAATCATATCAATAGATGCAGAAAAAGCATTTGATAAAACCCAGAAACCATTTATAATAAAAATCTCAGCAAAGTGGGAATAAAGGGAATGTATATACAGCAACATAATAAAGGACAAATATTACAAACCCCAGCCAACATCACACTCAATTGGCAAATTCAATAAGCGCTTCCCTTAAGATCAGGAAAATGACAAGGATACGTGCTTTCACCACTCTTATTGAACATAGTACTAGAATGTTAGCCACAGCCACCACACAGAAGAAAAAATAAAAGGCATCCTAATTGGAAAGGAAGAAGTAAAACTGTCACTATTTGCAGATCACATGATACTGTACATAGAGAACTCGAAAGATTCCACCAAAAACCCTCAGAACTGTTAAGTGAATTCAGTGAAGTAGCATGATAGAAAATAACTATTCAGAAGTCAGCTACATTTTATACACCAATAATAAATTATCAGAAAGGGAAACTTAGAAAACAATTCCATTTACTACTGCATCAAAAATAAATAAATAAAATACCTAGGAATAAATTTAACCAAGGATGTAAAATACCTGTACTCAGAAAATTATAAGATACTAAAGACAGAAATTGAAGAAGATAAAAATAAGTGAAAGCATACACAGTCAAACCTTATTTTTCAATCATCTGCCATCTTGAACAATTTGGTCCTCAACCAAGTCGTTCATGGAAATAATGTCTTGGTTGTAGAATGACACTCTGGTTCTCAGTTCTTGACCAGACAACCCTTTCATGTTGTTACCTGTATGATCAGTCATGCGTTCCCTCAGGCAACAAACAAAGGAGTTTCCGTTTTGGAACAACAGCCTTCTGGAACAAAATGAGCTCAAGAAACAAGGTTCTACTATATCATGTTCATGGATAGGAAGAATTCACATTAAAATGTCAATACTACCCAAAACAATCTATATATTCAATGCATTTCCTTTTGAGATACTTTTTGGCATATTTCAAAGAATTGAAACAAACATTCCAAGAAGTTCATACAGAGCCAAAAGAAAAAAACAATAGCCACAGAAATCTTGGGAAAGAAGAATAAAGTGGGAGGACTCATGTTACCTGATATCAAACTTCTACAAAGCCAAAATAATCAAAACAGCATAGTGCTGATATAATAGCAAATATACAGAACAATGGAACAGAATAGAAAGCCCAGAAATAAACCCACACTTTTATGGTCAATTAATATTTGACAAAGGAGGCAAGTACATACAGTGGAGTAAAGAGATAGCCTATTCAATAGTGTTGGGAAAATTGGACAGATGCATGCATGAAACCAGACTACCTTCTTACACCATATACCAGTGTAAATGCAAAATGGATAAAAGACTTAAATGTAAAACTTGAAACCATAAAAATCCTACACAAAAACATAGGCAGTAAAATCTCAGACAATTCTTGTAGCAATATTCCTCCTGATACATCTCTTCAGGCAAAAGAAACAAATAAACAAATGGGACTACATCAAGCTTAAAAGTTTTTGCAGAGTGAAGGAAACCATCAACAAAATGGAAAGACAACCCACTAAATGAGATAACATATTCACCAGTAATGTATTTCATAAGGAGTTAATGTTCAAAAGTTACAGAGAATTTATACAACTCTACACCCCCCCAAAAAAAGCAATTTTTAAAAATGGGCAAAGGACCCTGAACAACCACTTCTCCAAAGACATGTTCAATAGACATATGAAACAATGATCAATATCACTAATCATCAGAGAAATATTAATTAAAACCACAATGAAATATGACCTCACACTTGTCAAAATTGTTATCATCATTACATTAACAAACAACAAATGTTGGCAAGGATGTAGAGAAAACGGAACCCTCATGCACTGATGGTGGGAAAGCAGACTGGTGCAACCACTGTGGAAAATAATATGGAGTTACCTCAAAAAGTTAAAACTGAAACTGCCTGTAAAAATAAGGAGTTCTCACTCTTTGCAACAACATGGGTGGACCTGGAGAATATCATACTAAGCAAAATAAGCCAGTGAGAGAAAGACCAATAACATATGATCACATTCATATGTGGGATCTAGGGAACAAAATAATCTGATGAACAAAATAAAGTTAGAGGCATGGATACATGGAATGGACTGACAAATCTCAGAGGGGAGGGGTGAGGGAGATTGTAAGATACATGCTTATATGCAATGCCAAAGAACATACATGCTTATATGCAAAGCCCATGGGCACAGACAACAACATGGTGAAGCCTAGGGGGTGGAGGATTTGTGGTGGGGGGAAAGGGCAGGGGAGGAACGGGGGGCTTCTGAAATAGTATCAACAATATATTTTTTAATGGAACAATCTTATGACCCAGCAATTCTACCACTGGAAATATATTGAAAGAAACCTGAAACACTAATTTAAAATATTATGTGCACTTCTATGTTCATTTCAACATTATTTATAATTGCCAAGATCTGGAAACAACCTAAGTGCCCATCAGTAGATGAATGGATAAAAAAGCTGTGGTATATTTACACAATGGAATACTACTTGGCCATAAAAAAGGAAATCTTGCCTTTTGCAACAGCATGGATGGACCTAGAGAATGTTATGCTAAATAAAATAAGCCAGTCAACAAGAGACAAATATGATTTCACCTATATGTGGAATCTAATGAGCAAAATAAACTAACAAACAAAATAGAGACAGACATATAGATACAGAAAATAGACTGAGAGCTGTCACAGGGGAGGTGTGTTGGGGGCCTGGATGAAAAAGGTGAAGGGAATAAGCAAAGGAAAAAAAAACCCTCATAAACACAGATAACACTGTCCTGATTACCAGAGGGAAAGGGGGTGGAGGAGGTAGAAGAGGTTACAATATACACTACACACAATACAATATGCTGATGATGTGTTAAAAATTATATACCTGAAATGTATATAATTATATTAACCTACATCACCCCAATAAGTTAAATTAAAAATAATAACAATATTTTTCAAATAAGGCAAAAAAGCTACTACTTCAACTTGCATCCAAACAATTACCAATCTTTTTTTTTCCCTAGGACCATCAACAAAGTTTGGTATGTAACAAAATTGTTTTATGCTTATTTTCCACATCGTCATTCCAAATAGTATAATGATATATAACAAGAATTGATATTTAATAAAATTAATGTTAAAATAAAATGCTTCATCATGTTGTTGGTTGTTTGTATGTTAATTTTTCTTGTGAAAATGTGGAGCTGAAGAATCCAATGGATACTAGTATAGTTGGCGCCACTATGTTTTTTTTTAGTTGCTACTGATATTCAATATTATGTTAAGTTTCAGGAGCACAGGACAGTGATGAAATGTTTATGTAACTTTCAAAGGGACTTCCCAATAAGCCTGGTATCTACCTGGCATCATACGTAACAGTTATTGCGATATCATTGGCTGTATGCCCATGCTGTACTTGACATGCGCCTATTTTGTTACTGCCAATGTGCACTTAGTCACACCTTCACCTTTGTCATCATCCAGTTCCCCAAACACCCTTCCTATTGACCACCATCAGTATGTTCTCAGTATCTGTGAGTCTGTTTCTATTCTGTTTATTTCGTTTTTTAGATTCCACATATAAGTGAAATCACATGAGTATGGTATTTGTCTTTCTCTGTCTGACTTCTTTCACTTAGCATAATCCCTGCATCCCTGTTGTCACAATGGTAAGATTTCATTCTGTTTTCATTGGAGCTACTCTTTGGAATAATGTAAAGGCACCGAAGTTTTACTCCTAGTGGCTTTTTACCATTAGAATGAATATCAATAGAAGGGTAGAAAATTTTGTCTTAGTAACACTACAACCTCCACAACATTTCTGAAAGGCTTCCCAGGACCTCTTCAGAAACATTCAGACATGGAGGTAGAAATCTGTATTTGCATGTTGGGCTGCCATAACAGACTGGATGGCTTTAAAAACAGAAGTTTATATTCTCACAGTAGTGTAGACTAGAAGTTCAAGATCAAGATATCAGCAGGTTTGGTGTCTTCTGAATCCTCTCCCATTGACTTTCATATGACCACCTGCTATCTGTGTCCTCGCATCACCTTTTCTGTCTGTGAACCTCCCAGGTGTCTTTAGTGCTAACCTTCTCTTCTTAGACTGACACTGGTCTGACTGGATCAGGGGCACTCATATGACTTTCTTGAACCTTAGTTACTTCTTTAAAGGCCCTATCTTCAAACAGGTTCACAATCTGAAATTAGAACTTCAACATATGAATTTGTTGGGACACAATTCATACCATAACAACATTCTTAGTTTTGTCACCAAGATTTGAACAATGTTAATATTCTGGAATACTTTTACTCAAGTTTAAATTCCTGTCTTTATACACATATCTATACACATTGATTTATTTACACATATATTGTAAAATAATTCTACAAAGACTCTGTGGAAAACTTTTCATTTAAAGTAGAATATTATATAAAGATAATTCCTTTTGATCATTCTCTTATAGTTCCAACCCACCTTGAACTTTCCATTGCAAAGTTCCACGTGTATCATTTCAGTTATTTTAATTATAAATATATTTAAGTGCACAAATTCTTGTTCACATACTAACACATCCATAGCAAATTCACCCCATTATACATGAAATATATCAGCTATGTAGAGTTAGTATATTCAAGTATATTTCAAATGTGTACTATGTATAGAATACATGTATGTGTGCATGTGTGTATATATGTGAATGCTATTCACATATTCATGTATTCTATTCACATATGTGAATATATATATTCATATATATATGAATGCTATTTAGTCCACACTTCTGTTTACTAATTAAAATTCAAGATGAACATTATGGTTCAGTTTTAAACTCAGGAGACTGGTTCTCTATCTATCTAAATGGAAAGCATTTAACCCAAGCATCATTTCTCTACCATAGCAGCATTATGAATTTCCACAGATTCAGAAATTCTTTCTTCAAAGAACTGGCACTGGGTTTAACTGCTGTCTGAATGGAGAATGGTGATGGTTCAGGCGCACAGATGTTTTGTTTATAAAGAAATCACATAACTATAAGCATCTTAGACCAACATTATTTTTTTAAAAAAATATGTAAATGTTCCATATAGGAAAACGATGGCACATGCTACATTTACAGTGCATGTAAATATTGGTCTCTTCCTAAACATCTAGTTGTAGCTAGTTGTGAAACTTAAGCTTTCTTCCTTTATTTGTGATATTTTGGCAATTAATAATTTTCATCTATATGCAGTTGCCATTCATTTCCCCCAACTTCTATTAATACTTATGCAAATTGTTGATATCACAGTAAACTCACCAAACTCATGTTTATAATGATGTAGACCAGCAAACTTCAACCAGTGAGCTGCAAGGATTTTTAAAACACACAATACTTTCTTAGTCAGGTGCACTGATCTCTTTTTCCTTAGCTTGTCAAATAAAAAAATGACAACAGCCAACCCAACATAACTATTTTTTGTCAGATTGCCAAAAAGTATAATATATTCATTGGCATGCCACAGAATTTTAGAAATTTTTTATGTATCATGAGATGAAAATGTTGAAATTCACTGATGTACACTATAGAAATCCAAACAACAACAATGTTCTTGTTCAAAAAGACAATGCTACAGGGCATCTACGGATACCCAGTAGTGTTTAGTCCCAAGGGAATTTATTACCTGGTGACTTTAGCAGAAGTCTTTGTATTCAGGCTTTCAAGTTTTTAATTTGTTTTTTGTTGTTTTTGCTGTTGACAAAGTTTAGCAATGTTATTGAGGGCAGGCTCATGTTAATTGAGTTTAATAGACTGATACATGGTACTAAAGGCCAACTGATTAATTTTCAATAAAATATATAATTATCCTGCAAACTGAAATACTCATGTTGTCATAATACATGAGACTTGAAATATATGTTGAGGATCATCAATTATTTTGAGTATTTTTGAAGGCTTTGGGGCCTTTTTTCTATAAAAACTAAAGAAATGGGCTTAAACATGATAGCATGTTTACAATTTCCTTGGGATGTATATTGTCAACCACATCTCTCCAATTGGTTTTACCAAGTGGTTTCTACTTTTGGAACAATATAAACTGATCGAGATTAAACAGGAAAGTTCAAATAAAAGAACAATACAGTTTAAAAGACTTTGGTAAAATGCCTTCCTGATAGAGAACACTGCAATTCATATAGACATTTAAGCTATGCAAGACAAAAGCAGAACCTTGGAAAACTTGGTCCAACATATTAGTTTGGCTAGAATCATTAAGAATGGCAAATGAAAGATTATTGCAATTTCTGCCTCCAAGCATAGCAAAGTCTTGGGAATCTAAAATAAATTTATAATATCAAGGAGTTTGTGGGGAAAGTTATCATACTAATATTTCAATGTGTTATATATTTTTGTTATACAGTAGACTGACAATGTTGAATTTTACCTGAGCTCTGTGCTTCTGAGAAACGATATGTTTAAGAAACTCCCCCAATGTTCTTATTGCAAAGAAACACCCTTCTGCATGTGAATTAGATAAGACTCACAGATGCCTTTCTAGTTTATATAGAACAAGGCCAGACAGAGATTTTTCAAATTCCCATTATTTGTCTCATAAAAAATTACCCGAATTGCTGTCTTCACTGATGAGTGAGAAGAAAATGTTTGTTAATGAAACTTTGGTTAAATTTATTACTTTCTTCAGGCCCTTGAACCTTGTTGAAACTTCAACAAGCTAGCATCCAGTCCCTCCTTAACAGCTCCTGCTGACAACAGATTGGTTCCAGGGCAAAAATATTCTCGGTTCTACCATCTGATCACCTCACCCTTTCATTCTACTTCCCACACTCAGCTTTTTCAGCCTTGTTTTTTTTTTTTTTAAAGATTTCATTTATTTATTTTTAGAGAGGGACGAGAGGGAGAAAGAAAGAGAGAAACATCAATGTGCGGTTGTTAGGGGCCATGGCCTGCAACCCAGGCATGTGCCCTGACTGGGAATCGAACCTGCGATGCTTTGGTTCGAAGCCTGTACTCAATCCACTGAGCTATGCCAGCCAGGGCTGCCTTGTTTACTCCTCAACTGTAAAAGAGAAACTTGTTTGGTATTATGTGACTGCAGCACATTCAACATCTGTGCTGTCTACCAAATAGAATGTCAGAAAATGCCAAGTGATATTTTGGTGTTGATATTTGTCAAATATCAATTCATTTGATCAAGATTTCACTTTTCTAGCCATAACAGATATTTAAACTTGTGTTAGAGAAATATAATTACTGTTGTTTAATTTAAAAAAAATAAGAAAACACAAATTTTTAAATTTTATTTATGAAGTTTTAAAAAATGAATGCTACAATTTTCTATGTGAAGTATATCAATGAAGGGAAAAGTAAAAATCAATAGCTGAAAAAAGAAGAAAATTGAAAAGATAAGATCAAATTATGAAAGTACATAATAAAGGCATATATAAATAGAAGAGATAATAGAATTGTATCAGAACAAATTATCAAGGTAAAACATCATTATTTAATATAGCATGTGTCGGTGCCTCAATCTTACAAAAATCAAAGCACAATGTAGAAAGTTATTGAGATTCTCAATGAACACAACCTTCATTATAAATATTCAACTAAAATGGAATGTGTAAAACAGTAAAACAGGAGATATGATTAGCTATAACAAAAGAAACTCATTAAAACAAAAAATGCTTGTCTTCCTATAAAAGACTGAGTACTAACATTAATCAACATAAATTGTTTCACAACTTATATTTTACATCAGCACATTGAAATCAGAAGAGATAGGTTGGCCTGCTATACAAACTCTGCACATGGGCTTCCCCATCTCCTTTATTCAGCTTATATCTGCACAAACAAAAGATGAATCACTCTGATGAATTCCGATCAAACAAATCAGCAAAGCAAATCAATATAGCTAGAAGAAATTATTTCCCTCGTCATAAGGGAATAAAGTAGAAAAAAACTTTCATTTTTTTCATAAACCAGTTAATTAAATGCACGGCATAAATTCCAGTGTGTTTATTGTCTAATTTCATACAGGTGGGTAGAGAATAAGATATCCCTTTTGCAATAAGCAACTACCATTAGTTTCTTGGGGCTCTTAATTGACATATAAATTGCGTATCTAAATTGATCATTTTAAAGTATACATTCAGTCGTTTTTAGTATAATGTATTCATAAGTTGTACAACCCTAACCTCTGATTATAGAACTTTTCATTAGTGCAAAGGAAACCACTAGCACTGACTCTCAATTCCCAACTTCTTACAATCCTAGGCAACCACTAAACTACTTTCTATGTTCATGCACTTGCCTATTTTGAACATTTCATATACCTGACATAAAAAGTATTGCAGCCTTTTGTGTCTGACTGTTTCCGCTTAGTGTAAATTTTGAAGGTTCATCCAAGTTATAATATGTAATGAGACCTCATCATTTTTTATAGCTATGTATATAAAGTAAGTCCTCACTTAATGTTGCTGATATTTGCTTGGGAAACTGTGACTTTAAGTAAAATGACTTAATACAAAATCATTTTTACCATAGGCTAACTGACATAAAAATGAGTTACGTTTCTATGGTGCATATCTGGTCACTAAACACACCAAACTTCTAAACAAAGACCCCAAACACTTCTAATATTAAACTTTGAGAAAAATGTGGATTATACATACTTTTAAGAAAGATAAATAAAACAAGGAAGATTATTATTTTCCAACCCTCCTTCTCCAGTTCAGAGGTCTTCAGTGACCTATCCTGCTACTCAGGGCACGAGACAGGAACCAACACTGGATAAAACACTCTTCCATTGCAGGGCCACTTACATATACATCTGCGCTGACTCAGATTGGGACAATTGAGACATGACGATTCTTCACCAGGCACAACTTCAGAATATGGGAAGAAATTGGAGTACCTGGTGAAAACCCATGCAGACATGGGGCAAACACACAGACTCCATACAGAGTAGCTTTAGCTGTATTTTCTTTTTCTCATTAACATTATTACAAAACAATGGTGAACAAAATGATGTTATTTGAGGACTACTGTATCACGTTTTATTCATTGATTCACCAGTTGATCTTTATTTGGCTCATTTTCAGTTTTTAGTTGTATATAGTGCTGCTATGACCATTCATGTAAAGCTTTTGCATGAACATGTGTTTTCAATTGTCTTGGGTGTACATCTAGAAAAGGATTGTTGGGTAATATCATGACTCTGTGTTTGTAAAAATACAACCCAGCAATGAAGAGAGAGCCAACCTATCAGAGGCACAGTTCAAAACACTGGTAACAAGGATGCTCACAAAAATGATTGAATATGGTCACAAAATAGAGGGAAAAGGCTATGGAAATTGAAGTAACAGAAAATGTTCAGAGAACCAACACTGGTGCAAGGAAACCAGGACTCAAATCAATGGTTTGGACCAGAAGGAAGAAATAAACATTCAACCAGAACAGAATGAAGAAACAAGAATTCAAAAAAATTAGGAGAGGTTTAGCGACCTCCAGGACCATTTTAAACATTCCTAAATTTAAATCATAAGAGTGCCAGAAGGAGAAGAGGATTAGCAAGAAACTGAAAACTTCTTTGAAAAAATAATGAAGGAAAATTTCCTCAATCTGGCCAAGGAAATAGACTTCTAGGAAGTCCAGAAAGCTCAGACAGTCCCAAAGAATTTGGACCTAAGGAAGCACACACCAAGGCACATCATAATTAAATTACCCAAGATTAAAGATAAGGAGAGCATCTTAAAAGCAGCAAGAGAAAAGGAGACAGGTGCCTACAAAGAAGTTCTCATAAAACTATCAGCTGATTTCTCAAAAGAAACCTTGAAGGCAAGAATAGGCTGGAAACAAGTATTTGAAGTCATGAAAGGCAAGAACCTACCACCAAGATTACTCTATCCAGCAAAGCTATCATTTAGAATGGAAGGGCAGATAAAGTGCTTCCCAGATAATGTCAAGTTAAAGGAGTTCATCATCACCCGGCCTTTATTATATGAAATGTTAAAGGGATTTATCTAAGAAATAGAAGAAGATGGAAAATATGAACATTAAAATGACAACAAGCTCACAACTATCAACAACCGAACCTAAAAAGCCAAAAATGAACTAAGCAAACAACTAGAACAGAAACAGAAACAGAGATCACACAGAGGGTTATCAGCAGGAAGGGAGAGGAGAAAAATTTAGGGAAAAGGTACAGAAAATAAACATAAATGGTAGGTACAAAACAAACAGGGGGAGGTTAAGAATAGTATGGGAAATGGAGAAGCCAAAGAACTTACGTGTATGACCCATGGACATGAATCAAGGTGGGAGAATGATGTTAGAGGGGGATAGAAGGTGGAAGGGAATAAAGGGGAGAAAAAAATGACACAACTGTAATAGCATAATCAATAAAATATGTTTTAAATACAAAAATAAAATAAAATTGTTGTCTTTTTAATATGAAAATTTACAGCTACAAATTTCCCACTGACAACTGACCTAAAAGTAGCTCATAAGTTATGGCATATTGTAACTTTAGTTTCATATACCAAAAGAATATTGTCTAATTTTCTGTGTGATTTCTTCTTTGATCCATTGGCTGCTTACATGCATATTTAATCTCTGTGTATTTGTGAATTTACCAAAGTGTCTCTTTTATTGATTTCTAATTTCATTTCACTGAGGATTGAGAAAATAGTTTAATTTCAATTCTTTTAAATTTATTGAAATTTATTTTATATATGAAGTTTTAGGTGGAAAATGTTCCATGTGCCCTTTAGAGGAATGTTTATTCTGCTACTATGTGTCTATAGATACCTGCTAGATCTCATTCAGATTAATATAAACTTCAATTAGTATGCAAAAATGTTCTCCTGTATAGCTTCATTCCCTTTTCTCTTTTTGTTATTTTCATACAAATTGCATCTTTATACATTTCGTGCATCAATACATTGTGTAAGTATTGCATTTTATGGTTGTCTTTTATAGGGAGAAAAAAAGGTTAAAAGAAATATATATGTTTTTAAATTGCCTTTGGTATTTACCTATGTAGCTCTTTCTTCACATGACTTTACATTACTATCTACTATTATTTCCTTTGAGTATGAAGGACTGCCTGTAGTATCTTCTATGTCTGGTTTGCTAGTAAGCCTTTCAGTATTTATCTTAGGATGATTAATGTCTCCTTCATTTTTGAAGAATAATTTTGCTGGATATAAAATTTGGGATTGACAGTCTTTTTCTTACAGCAATTTGAATATGGCTTTTGACTGTTTCCTGGAGCTCATGGTCTGTTAGGAAATTAGCTTTAAACTTATTGCTGATTCCATATATGTAATGAGTCACTACTTTTTTGCTGTTTTCGAGATGATCTTTTTATCCTTGCTTTTAACATTTTGATTATGAAGAGTTTAGGTACGGATCTCTTCTATTTGATATTCAAAGAACTTCTTGGATGTGTCAACTAATTTTAAAAAGTCAGATGTAGGAAGTTATAAGCCTTTTACTTTTTTTAGTATTTCTCTATTCTTTTCTTACCCTTCTCTCCCTCTAGACGCATATTTTGAACATGCTGGTATGTTTAATGATGCGCCACAGTTCCTGAGGCTGTTTTCACTTCTTCTCTCTCTGTTCAGCAGACTGGATATTCGCAATTGAACTTCTTGAAATTTGCAGATTCATTCTTCTGTCTGCACAAAGCTGTTACTGACCTTTGCATTGAATGTTTAATTTTAGCTATTGTATTTTCAGTTTTAGAATTTATATTGTGTTCCTTTTTTTATGCCCATCTCATTGTTGATATTCTCTACTTAGTGATATGGATTCTCATATTTTCTTTTATCCCTTTAAGACTTGTTCCCTTTACTTCTCAAAAGGATCTTTAAAAACCCATTCTGTGGTCTTTCTCAAGGATAGTTTCTATTGATCGTTTTTTTCCTGTGTATGGTCCATACTATCTTGTTTCTTTGAATGCCTCATAATTTTTGTTGCAAACTGGACATTTTAAGTAATATAATATAATAACTTTTGAAATCAGTTTCTGTCCCTTCTCCTGAACTGGTTATTATTGCTATTTGTGTCTGTCTTTGTCCTCTTTTTATATTGACATTTATGAACTAATGTTCTTAAGTCTGTATTATTTGTCATGTGTAGCTACTGAAGTCTCTGGTTAGCTTAGTGGTCTGCTATTTATTAGACAGACCCCTTTATTAAGTCCTCCAGTCCTTGCCGAAAGACTCTCTTCCATGTTGGGGCATGCCTTCTTCCCTAGGCAGTTGACACCAATGCCTCAGCCTTCACTTCCTACTTCCCCAGAGACTCAAGGTCAGCCAGAGTTGAGAGTTTAGGGCCTTTTCAAAAATTTCCTGGGCACGTGTAACGCCCTATACAGGTTCATGTACTACTAGATTAACAGTAACGTGTTGCAATTTTCCAAAGTCCTTACAGACATCTCATTCCCAAGCTTTCATTTTAAGCATTCTGGTTAACTCATTGAAGACTCTAACTATTACCCATTGCCTCAGACAGTTCTGGAAGATAAATGGTAACACTGAAATATTTTCAACACACACCTCCAAAGAAAAGCCTTTTCACATTGGGAGGATTTCAACTCAGGTCAAATGAAGATATTCTTCAAAGTAGAATCTTCCAGGGAACCATCAGGCAATCATAAAGGATTCTCTGAGGATGAAGCCATTTTCCTCTCCTGCTGAATGACAGGATGTTGGATTTCACCATGTTTGTGGACTACTGGTTTTCAAGTCTTACACTAAGCTAGAGAGAGCGGCATGGAATGTCAAAATGCCAAACCCCATTGTTCATACTGAGATTCATGCATTTTTCTTGAATGTACACCTCTCCAACGCTTCTGCAGGCCTTTGATTAATTTCCAGCAGCCTGAAAAAGTTGATTTAGCCAATTGTCTAATTTATTTCTTGTTTATATTGGGCTAGAGATTTTTCAGGTCCTTAATTTGCCTTTTTTTTTTCTTACATAAATAACTACCTAGACGTTAGTTGTTTTTTTTTAATTTAATCTTTATTGTATTTTTCCTTTACCATTTAGTCCCCTTATACCCTCTAGCAATCACCACATTGTTGTCCACATCCATGAGTCCTTTTTCCTTGTTGCTCAATCCCTCCACTCCCTGACTTTCCCTCCCCCCACTAGCTGTCATCCTGCTCTCCATCTATGAGTCTGTCTCTGTTTTGCTTGCTAGTTCAGTTTGCTCATTAGATTTCACATATGTGAAATCTAACTAATTTTTATCATTTTTTATCATTGTATGACTGGCTTATTTCCCTTAGTGTAATATTCTTCAGGTCCATACATACTGTTGCAAAGGGTAAAATGTTCTTATTTCTTCCATTCTACTTGGCCATTAGTTTTACAAGGCATTGTCTTAGGTCCCAGCCCCTTCATTGTCTTCATATTACAAACACTTTCATTGACAAGATGAGCCTTGGTATATTGCTTCTTTTCCCATCCAATGAGGAGGCTTTGCTATCAAGAGCTTTTCTGATGAATTTCCAACTTTCTACATAGACCATAAAGACAAGAAATGTTCATCATCAAAATATCATGAGCAAGTCCATTCTCCTTTATTCCCTAAGACTATATAAATACAGTTCTTTTCATTACAGTTGCTTGTACTTTGTTTGGAGTCAATGGCTTAGAGTGTGAAGCTTGTACTGTTGTTGAGTGACAATGGCCAACATTGCTTAATATCTGCAGGCTCAGCTTCCTTACTTGTGACATAAAAGCATACTGGCTATCACTTACTCTTGATATTGCTTAAAAAATTAAATGTTTATATAAACCATATAAGCCATGTATAAGCTGCAAACTCAACATTATTTACCATTATCATATTTTCTAAATTGTTTCACTTCTCTTATATCTTGTTCCCTCACTGAATCATGTTCATGTTGCCATTTGCTCCCCTAGCAAAGCATTTGAAAAAGAAAACACATTTTAAAATGTATCATGTTAATAACTGGATTTTCTTTCTGCCCAGGATATTAGTCATTTAAATGTCATGAATGGAGAGTAAAATTACATTGCAAGTGTAGCTAACTGGCAACCTGTTACCTTGGCCGTAAATTTCACTGTGTTTGATGTGGTACACATAAGCACATCAAGAAAAGATATAATGAGTTGTTTTGCAATCTCATCTTCTCACTTAGAACCATTAAGGAAAGTAAAGAGTTATATTCTGTATCAGAAAGGATTGCATTTATATTTTTTCATTTCTAAAATAGGTTTCTCTCTTTGAAATGGAAACAGTTTCCTAACTTAAAGTACGTAATTACACACTCCATTAAACAAGTAATTAACAGATTACAATTTAAAAAAAAAAGAAAAACTTGAAAATGAGCAATTTGGATTCTGAATGTGAAGAGTAGTGTTATAATTAGCATAATACCTTTAGAAATACATTAACAAATGCACAATAAAAAGGAAAAAAGAAGCACAGTTTCCTTCATACAGATCATGCACAACAAACAGCATTTCCTGAGTCAAACATCAGCAGGGTTTGAAGAAAGGTTGGCCTCAGAATTGTTCCTATTTTACTCTGAAACCAAAAAAAAATGTAAGATTTTGATGTATAAATGTGTGCTATGGTAAACACTGTGACTCTTCAATGGTTTAAATTGTCTTTCAACAATAATTCCCTAAGGCAAGTGGCCAATGCTAGCAGGCTCAACATGTGTAACTCAAATTGGTCATTTGAAACTGCAAAAAAAAGGCAGGCTCCAGAGCTGTGTGTGTATAGTTCATTTTCACTGCAAGGTTAAAAATGTACAGAAAGGGAATTCAAAGGAAACCTACACAAGGTCTCTATTATCCTGCCTTCCAAGAAAAAGACAGAAAAGATTCATTCTGCACTGAAAGAGGGAACACTGTTCTTGCTAATCTACCTGAAACAAAAAAAAAAAGAGGCTAAGTAATTGTCAGCACCACAAACAACTTCCAAATGTAGTGTTAAAATAAAAATCCAAATAATAACTAGACCTGTAATATATTTTTCTTTTATCATGCAAAATTGTGGGCTAAATTTCTCTTCAAATGACCGCAGGAAGGGAAATGTGGAGGGTTCTTCACATCCTCTCTTCTAATGAAAGGACCTAAAGGCTCTTTTCCACCTCCTTGAACATCCACAGGTGGGGGCAGAAGCATACCAAGTTTGACACCTGTGCTCCTGTCTAAGGCCTGATTATGATTCCCTTTCTGAAATATGAACTAACCCTGTGAGTAAAAATAAGTCATTTAAAGCATATTGAAAATAACATTGTCCATCAACTGTTTTGCTAGAACCCATATGTTGTTTTCATTTCATATTGAAAATAAACAAAGCAGATCATTTAAAAAGAGGTTACTTCCAGTAAGCTTACTAAAAACAGGCACACAATAAGTTTAAATATGCCAACATGTAGATGCCACTGAGAATGTCAAAAAGCTACTGACTTTTGAGTCGTTGCCTCTACCTGGCGGTGAAGAGAAACCGATATTGCATGTTACTCTTTCATTTGCCTTACAATATTGGTTTTCCCAGTGATAAAATACTGGTGTGAATTGAGATACCAGGTGTTTTCTAAATTAGAATTGAATTAGAATTAAATTCAATTAAATCTGAATGAAATCATGTCAGAATAACAGTGAAGAAAGGTAAGAAGTTCCATGATTACCTTTATAACCATACTTTTACATTGTGCCAATTACTTTATAAGCTTCTTTTCAGATCCTGTGGTAATTCTTAACTCTTATTTATATCACCATCAGTGTTGTGTTGTCCTGGAAAGTTTTGTTTAATGGGCCCCTCCATGAAAGTCTATAACATGTTGGTGCCAATTTCACTTATTATGACATGTCCATCGTGAGTTTCGATAATATATGAATTGTGTGAAGCAAGCTTATCAACTTGAGTGAATACTCCATGCACATCACTTCCACTTGTTTTTAGAGTAGGCACGCAGAGGGTGGTCTTTTTTGGGGGAGAGAGAATTGGATTGAGTTTCTTAAAAAAAAGTAATGCATTATCATGAATGTGTTCTATGGCGCAAATCCAGGATTGTTCACAAGAAATCATTGTTTAAGTGTTATGCTTCATACCCTAAGCATTGTATTTTAAATTAAAAACAGAATTAGAAATATACTAGACCCTTACCTCTTGGGCATGACTCAGTCATATCAACTACTTTTCAAAAGATCAAGAATACTTTGGAAGCTATATTATGTATACACAGCAATTCCAGGTTAAAAAAAACTCTAAATATACTTAGATTTCTCAAAAAGTTTTAAAGAATGCCCTCCCTCCTCATTTTATCCATCAATTTTAGCAATTACACATTTTGTCAATTATTTTGATATAGAAAAATACCTGGTATCTCTCCATTACATCTCATACCCTTATGCAAATACTCAGGCTCTGAGAACAGTGTTCACCTGGAACTGCCCTCTAGCTAATTTTCAACAGTAAACTGAATAGTGTCAAGATTTACCAAGCTTCTGATACATCAGAGTGTGCCATGTTTCTATGCTGCCACTCGTATCGGTGAATTACTGGGGGGCAGGTGTTTTTATGACACCTCAAACTATCTTCCACCATCTCCAGTCAGACTTAATGAGGGTTTACACAATGTATAGAAAGACATTGTGGAAGCCTCATGCCTATACTGTCCTTCATATACCAGTACTCATTTTTGCTGATGACTATGGAGCTTGCAGTGGCTAAATATTAAATATCAACTTGGCTAACCATACTGACCAGTTATTGGTCAAACACTAATATAGATGGTTTTATGAAGTTATTTCGTAGATGTGATTAACATCTACAATTAGTAAACTTTAAGTAAAGCAGATTATACTCCATAATATGGGTGAGCCTCATCTAATCAGTTGAAGACTTTTAGAGAAAAACTGAAGTTTTCCATAGAAGGCAAAATTTTACCTTGAGACCATAACATGAAAATTCTCTCTGAGTTCCCAGGTCTACTGAATGTCTCACATGTTTTGGACTCCAGTCTGCAACACTAGCTCTTGCCTGAGTTTCCAGCTGGCCAACTTGTCAGCTCCCACAGTCACATGATCCACTTCCTTAAAATGAATCTGTTACATGGTTTTATATATATATATATCTCCCATGGGTTCTGTTTTCCTGAAGAATCATGTCTCATACACAGCTATTCCATAATGGAATTCTGCTTTTATAACTGAGGTCATAGGTAACTGATATACAACATACAAAAATACAAATGGGCTCCTCAAGCAACTGTAATTAATTTTCTGTGAAATAATTCTTCCTAAATGACGGGGACTGTTTGTAAAATAATTAAAAATATCCCAATGGATATTGGTTAGTAGTTGTTCACCAGTGTATTCATGAACTTCAGAAGTGAAAAATGTTATTTGTATTTAAAAAATGTTTTTGAGGGTACTTTATCTATGTTCAATACTCTGCTAAATTTTGGTACAGATGTGAAGGTGATTAGAAATCTATGGTGTTCATAGTCTAGTGAGATAAATAGCTGGTGGGAACAATTATTCAGACAGAGGCAATGTCGTGTACTGAAGACGCTTAGAAGAGAATGAAATAAGCTTAACGATCACGAAAATAAAGTATCTGGAGAATATATGGTACATGTATGGGATGTTACTGAGAAACAGGTTGAACAAGAGACCATGGTCCAAATTTCTGAGTCTTATTTTCCTCGTATACAGTTTTGCTTCTGAGGAAAATCAGCAATTTCCTATGGAAATCAAATTTGCTTATTTGTAAAGCGACTGCCATATACTATTCACTCTCTCATATGGTAGCTTTTGTGATTAGCAATGTTGCCCTTGTGAAGTGTGGTCTGACAGATATCGAACACCAGGCACACATGGTCCGCCCTCTGCAACTCTGTGTCATCTCCACCAACTATTGTTAAGCTGTCACATGTCAGGCACTTATCATCATGTCTGGTACATATGAAAAGACTAACTATTGATAGTTAGGTTTCAAAATGCACACACAAATCTGTGCTTTTTCAATCAACCACCAAGTGGTTCAGTGCTTTTTCTGGCAAATGTTTAAAGAATTTAGTGGGATGACTCCTAACTAGTTATGTAATAAAACATATGGCCAAGTTTCTGACATAAATAAAAACTAAACTCAGAAGTATAAAGTACCCCTCAGGAGTGGGTAAACACTGTTTGTGAATTAGAAGATCTGACTTTTAAAGTTAGCTGTACTACTAATTAATTATTGCAATATTGGGCAACTTCTTGGAGTTGCAATTTCACTGTCTCCTAATGAACAAGTTGCATTAAATGATTCATAAGGTCCCTTTTGGCTCTGATATTCCAGAAACATGAATGTTTATAGTCTGTGATTCATATACAATTCATCATATACAGGCACATCTTTCCAAAAGAAATTATAGGAAATACTGCTAAATATCTACAATCCAAGCAATGAATATGATGAGATTTAGTTATATTGGGATCATATTATTAATACAAAAGAAACTAATGGCTGATTAGATTTCAGGGGGGTCACATAGGTGCTTGATTGGATGTCTGAATTTGCTAAGCTAAAAACTGGAATCATTTCTCCTTTTATCTGTTTGAGATGAACTCTTAAAAATCAGAGTGTTCCAGTAAAGCCTAAACAGAAAATGATCTGTCCTTGGAGTGAATGTCTGAGATATGAGTTATTGCCTGAGACTTTATTTAGGGGGAAAGAGGTGATTAGAATCTTGAATGATCAGGGTCAATATCTTCCCATAACCAATAATCAGATAGTGCTAGATATTGGCTATTGCAATTAGATTGACCAGATGGTTCTATAGATATTTCCCTTCTTTCAAGGGCTGATAATACATGTCTTCTTATGCATTTTGGATGTTAACTGCTTCTCTAAGTCAGGCTCTCTTCCCCAAAAAGTAGTTGATTTGCAATGCCAGGAAACAGCTATGCCCCATGATGTCACTTGCATTATCACAGCCTTGCCTGACATTCAATGCCAAGTATGGTATGTAGGTTGGGTGTGTCACTGGACTAGTATCTGTCTAGTAACTAAATGTGACAACAGTCACTTGTCTTAATCTGAAATCCTTGAAACAACTGTTTCCAAAAACTTGGAATGAATCTCTAAGGAAATCTTGTCAGGTCCATTAATATTTTTTTTTCCTTCTAGAGAATACAATTATACCCACTCCCAACTGGCATAAGGATTATATATAAAATGCTTTTGAAACAAAATATTGCAATAGTTTAATTATTGACTGTAATAGATTCATTACATTAACTGAAATATCAATAATTTATTTGCAGATTTTTAATTAAAAAATTAACAGATGAGAATCAAAGATTCACATGATTTAAAATTTGAATTACAAAACTGATCTTTCTCAAAAAAGATTTTGTCTGTTTGATGATAAATATTTGAGTGAAACTGTATAAAATTAGATATTCAGATTCTTCATCTACTTAATAGATACTATACTAAATTTCCCACCATAGATACTCAGTCAAATCTTCAAATGGATTAAAAGTTAAGAATGGTTTATCCTTTTATATCTAAAAAATATTTTTTTAGTTAAGGTAGTAATTCTCATAATCAAGTCACTTATGTACAATATCTGTGAAAATTTTTTTGCTTTATTTGTGTACCAGCTATACTCTTATTTACCTAGTATTTTCATAACATACTTTTCCTCAATGTATTAAGTATATTTTTATCACCATTGTAATAATATTATACCAAATATTAAGTGTTTTAAAAGTTAAATCTATAAAAATAACCATTGATTTAATCAGCATATTAAAATTAAAATTACATGATAAAATTAATTTTTTAAAAAGTAAAGTGAAAATATTTTTATTGCCTAGTAATCAAGTTTTGGATTCTTAAAACTTAATTAAAAATTCAGATGAAGCTTAATTTGATAGGACAATCTCATTGCTTTTTATATTAACCAATTCTGAGAATCTCAACTGAAAAATATATATATTTGGAAACTGGAAAATTTATGTAGTTTTTTTGTGATAACTTTAGATGCTGAGAATTTCTTATTAATCAAAATAAGATAGGTGACTTTGAATAAGAAACTTTTGTTGCAAAAGGTCATCTGAGGTGTTCTCCCAATTCTGTTCTTCTTTGAATGTGTCAAGTAATCCGGTGATGTTTTCAATAACAGGGAACGAAAGCTCAATTTAGCTAAACAAAAGTGGTGTCCAGTTTGGGAAACTGTATGTGAAGACCTTATCCTTTTGTTATCCTTCAGCAATGTCTACCATCTAACACACCATCACGAAGTCTGGATGATTGACTCTCCAATATTGACATCGGTAAGTTAGTTTTGTCTGCTTTGCATGTGGAACGCTGATGCAAATGGATTTTATAAGAATAGATTAAGGCTGTATATTGAGCTGATAGATCTGAAAAATACTCTGCTATGCGAAGGCAGTGTGTATTATGCATATGATACCACGTTAAAAGTTTTAACTACAAACAAGCAACACCGAAATTGTTCTGTTGCCTCCCTCAGTCAAAAAGGGAAGGCTTTCAGCGTAAAACAGGTTTCAGTATAAAATCATCCCCATGTGTTGCAATTTCCTGAATGTACACACACATTAGAAAACATTTCAGGAGTTCAGTGGCCTCTCTTTACAATGATTGATATGTTTTTACACTTCGTGGATGCCCAATCCTACTAGTTAGCGAGACTGGCAGAACAAAAGGTCTCCATAGTCTCAGTATGTAGCTCATAAGAAACATACCAAATACTAACTAAAATCACAATATTACGGGAAAATAATATTCCCATAATATTTTCAATATTTATTTTACAGCTATTACTTCTACAACACTAACAGAGGATTATCTCTTTAGAGTAAATAGATTTCTATTATAGTCATGATAATGTTTGCTGCTTTAAGGTTTTAACAATATCTGTGATTTTATAATGAACTATTTTATTTGACAGAAACATCTTCCCACTTCTTTTGCTTGTATTGCCCCTGCTTATTAGTTAAAGTTTTTTTTGGCTTTAGGTATGATAAGTTTATTTGCAAAGTACTCCAGCAAATATAAGCTTAAAAAAAAAACATGATAAGTAAGCATTCTAAAGTTTTAACAATTTTTCCAATTAGAATGTTAATGTTTCTAAAATGCTTGAACATCTTCCCACTTTGCTTTATTATTTGGAAGTTTCACAACAATAATGGAGGTCAGATAGCGTCACATGAGAATTTGGAAACATCCAGACCTATAGAAATAGTTTGTTCTTGTTTATAGTCTCATGAAAACATTTGAAATATTTCCCCATAATATTTTCAATATTTATGTTACAGCTATTACTTCTACAACACTAACAGAAAATTAAGGTAATTAATTATATGCAAACTTCCAGAGATATATGCAAACTTCATTAAAATCAAACCTAACAATATTAATAACAGTGCTAGTAGTGATAGCTATAATTTAATATTTATACTATTTGCCTGATGCTGTTTTGAGTCCTTTAATCATGTTGACTTTTTGACTCTTTGAGTCATATTTAAATAACTTTCACTTTTAATGCACTAACATTCTCAACACAGAAATGCTTATAATACATATACAAAATCGGAGCACAAAACCAATTTCAACTCATACTTACAGTATTTACACGTAATTGGCAGGCTTAATATTAACTTCTACAAATGGAGTCTCCAAAGCTTGACGAAAAAAACCCTGAATACTATGGAGCAGTTCAGCGTATGAAAACCATGCCCCTGACTTGTATTGTCCTACTGCCCATACTTGCAAACAATAATGGAAAAACATTTCATTGTAACAGCTTCATTCTTTCTGGACCCTCTGAGCACCACATGTGTAATTCACCTGGTCATAGTCATAGAAATTACTTCATCATGATTTACATTTGTTGTGTCATAAAGCATCAAAACATTTATTATGTCTTATATTTGGTGTGTTAGTTATATCGTTTCAGTGCACATGAAAAGAAATACCCAATTATTAGAATAATGATTGCATTATGGAATGCCAATGCTTTTATAAAGTATACAAGTTAACTGTGAAATTCTTCTAATAATTGTAAGTGTTCCTTGAGCTGCAGCAATCATAATTTTACTTGATTTACATATCTCACTTATGTATGTCAGTCCTGACTTTGGTCATTTTCAATGCTGACGTTATCTTTTTGCAAATGAAAGGAAAACACAGTGAGAGTGTGCTTGAAGGAGGAGGAACTACAGAAAATTCCACAGTCACCTCACAGGAAAAACCTGTTAAAACATCCCACAAATATGACTAACTGAATATGGTAGCTGTTGGCCACAATGGGACTGGGCAGGACCAATGACTGGACATAAAAGATTGCTGCAAATGAAGATTTTATTGTCCCCTCTCCGACTTTCTAAAATGACACAGAACTTGCATGTTCTGGGCGCCATTCCCAGAAGTACAGCACTTTCTCCAAAAACCCACAGATGCTCTTCTGAGAACGAGGTGGCGCAAACACAGATGAGCCGACAGTGTGCCGCAGTTCCTGGAAGCACTGCCTTCTGGAGACAAGGCTTTAAGGAAAGACACGGAACTTAACTCTGTTCTGTTCTTCCCATGTCCTGTAGATCTGTAACTCTCACAGATTAATAGTCTGTGGAGGGAAAAGCAACTTTGTGGTTGTTTCGAGAAATTGCTAATGCATTGTTTTGAAACTGGAGACATGCTGGTTTGAGTTCTTAAAGACTAGTTTCTGAGGAAATGTGCAAAGGAAACCTGGAAACATCAGCAGACCAATTCACTTAACAACCACCAGCAGACCAATTCATTACACTTGGCCTGAGAATACCACACTTTAAAACAATTGCTTTTAAAATAAAGCAGTTGCTGACAATACAGACGCCCTGCATTCTCATAATTAGTTATATCTTATAATGAGTACATCTTAAATTAATAAGCTGGTAAATTTTAAAAAGTGACCTTAGTAATTATCAACCAAATTCTTTGTTCTACGGGTCCTTGGAGACCGAGTTACTCAGGAAGAGCCAGCCGTGCCACATAGGGGGTTCTCCTGAATTTAAGGGCAATGTTTTGCTATTATCAGCCTCCAGAGTTTCAAATTTACTATGCCATTTGAGAAGTCTAGAAAAACCTGCGGGAGCTATTACTATTCTCATTTTGAAATAAAGAAAGGGAAGCACAAACCATTCACCAAATTATTTTACAAAATATATTTAGCAGGATTACAAAAATCTTTAGGAATCAGATTAAATAGTTACTCAATTAGTTAATGCACAATCGCAAAGAATGAAATTTTCCAATCTGCACTTTTTTTGTTTTTAGATGCCTAAATAATAAATTAATTATGATGCAGTGCAAAAATCTATCAAATGCCTACTGATTTTTTTTCTATTTGTGGACTCCTTCATGATGGAAGGAGTATAATAAATCACAGCATCATGATTCTATTGGTTTTTGAGCTTTTGGTGTGATTTTTTGTTTGTACGTCGGTCTCACGTACATGATACCAGAGTGAGCAAAGTTAGAGGTCACACTCTACTTGTCCTGAAATGTGTGGTTCCAAGCACAGAACTTGGTATGTACTAGGCTTTCAGTAAATGCTTTCTGGAAATGAGTGGTTCTGAATGAATACTAATTAAAAAAAAAAAAAAAGAGCCATTGCCTTTCAGTAATTACATGAAAATCAGACACAAGAAGCAACGAGAAACTGATAGGTAATCTCAGTCTGGTACCATGCCTTAAATGTCTTTGTCCACTGGGACATTCCATGTTTCCATCCAAATTGCTGAACACTTTTACATCACAAAGCTGTCTTTAACCTCACACTTTCTTCCCAGTCATTGTGTATAAAGAATAGTCATTGAAGATCACACTACATGATAATGAGATAACACGGCTATGGAAGTTTTTTCTCTGCACTTGTTTCAATAGAAGAGTTGCTGGTTGAGAGCAACACTTTTGACAATTTCCAGGACTTGCTCATTTCCCCTTGCAGCATTCATTTTTATTCTTCTAGCACTTACAGCATATTTATTTAAATGGAAAAGAAACTAAGACATTCACAAATCAGTCATTTTATTTGCCAGGAGTAAAATATAACAATACAAAGAAGGTGCTGCCGACATCAAGATGTCCAAGTGCAGTGGCTTCTGACAGACAAGGCAAATACCTCTTAGAAATATTCCAGCAGTTTCAATTGCCTTACTGGGGACAGATACGTTTTTGTAATACCTGGACAGTATGTTAAAGCTTGACAGAGCACTCATATCTACTGATCTGTCATGCTACTAAATTTTATTGTGGAGTAATGCCAGTAAAAAAAAAAAAATCTACTTTCTTCTCATGATTACATTTGGCAGACCTATTGTTCTGTGCATTTGCAGGTAGCAGTCACTCAAATATAATGATTTAAACACATTCCAAGTATTGATTTCTGGGCAAAGACTCTCCTACAACCCCCAAAAATTGTATAAAAAAACTATATTCGTTATCTGTATTTCCTCTGCCATTTTTTGTACTGATCCACAATATACTGGTCATTTTTTTTTTCCTGAAAAACAATAACACAAGCCTGCTCAAATAAATGAACATGCCCAATCATTTATAATTCTTGTTTTAGTAGGTATTCCTTCTCTTTATTTCTATTGTTAACATTATTACAGATGTCCCCATCCACCCTTTGTAGAATTCTTTAATTATTAAAAAAATTAATACAATGAAGCAGAGGGAAATAGAGGAAAATGGCACTTCTTACTCTATGAGAGAAGGTTTACTTAATTTCCATAAAACAAGCCAGAAAAATAACCATAATGACTCATGTTAAAAGGAATGTTAGCATTGAAAATCACATGTGGTAAAATTTTTCATTCTTTAATTTGTTAATTATTTTTTTAACATTTTATTTGTTTTCATAGAGGGAAAGGGAGGGAGAAAGAGGGAGAGGAACATCAATGTGTGGTTGACTCTCATGCGCTCCCCACTGGGGACCTGGCCCTCAACCCAGGTATGTGCCCCAACTGGGAATCAAACTGGTAACCCTAATTTTTAAAATTTTTAATCAAATAATACTATTGAGTATCTACCTTGTACTAAGCACCCTTATAAAAATTAATATATATATACATATAATATGTATATCATGTATATTTCAGTAAACAAGGCATTCAAGTTCTCACTGTGCTTTCATGATAGTGAAAAACGACAGAAGTAGGTAAATTTACAAGTAAACACATGCAGTGTAAGATGATATAAACACTGTTGGGAACTGCCCTGCCTGGCTAAGGCTGAGGGAATGACCTTGGACCATAAGCCAGCAAGGAGACAAGCTTATCTCCCTCACAGGAGCACTGTTTCTGCTCCTTTTACTTCACCCTGCCTGGTCCCCAATGCTTGGTCGGTTAGCCAATGATGGGTAAGATTCCCAAAGGGGGGAACAACCTAAGACAGGCATGATCACATGGGAGGCCCCCAAAGAAGGGCTTTGGGGGCTACAGCAAAAGGGGGTGATGGACCCTCACCCCCCGGCTTTGACAAAGTCTAAGTCCTCATTGTCTGTGAGAAAATCTCCTAATCTCTTGGCTACCTTACTTTCCTTGCTCCACCTAAGCTTGAAACAATGACAGAGGGTGACACAGTACTGTGCTGAAAAGGGCGGGTTCCCCTGGCAATCAGGCCTAAGAAAGAATATGTAAAAGCCTGTGAAATCTGCTTTGTTTAGAATGCTCTCAATGAAATGATAAGGGTCCAAGCAAGAAGTAAGTTTGTTCCTCAAAGTTTTACAGCTCTTTAGCTATGACCTTGACTCAAAATAGGCCCTCAGAGTTCTATTGTTTGATACTTTCTTCCTGGCAATGAGTAATGAGCTTTACATGAATTCTTGTGTGAAGGAACCCAATAAAAGCGACTGAGGAAAAGGCTCCTGGCCCTTCTCCTTTGAGAGATTTGCCACCTTTCCTCCCCAAGCAGATCATGTCTTGGTAGACTTATTCTCATTCATGGCTGATGGGGGGCCCAGTGGGCAGAGCCCCCCCCCCCCCAGCAAGGTGCTCTCCCCTAGGGAGGGTAGCCAAGGCACTCTCCACCAGAGAGAGTGGCCGTTTCGTACCTATGTCCCCACAGAACTTGGTTGTCCACGTGTATGTTTTTCTCGTGTTTCAACGAGCATCCACAGCCACGATGGATACCGCTGGCCCAGTATCCTCCCCAATGAAGAAAAAACTAATTGGTAATATATAGTCAACAATATTACAATAATTTTCATGTTGACAGATGGTAACTAGATTTTCAAGGAACTAGAGGTGAAGAGGGGTTCTGTGGAAACTGTGATGTGTGGATGACCACACACAGAATTTACTACTGTAAGCATAATCTGATGGCATGAGTAGAGAGGGTGGTGGAGCAGACGCCTGGAAGTGTCTAAACGAAATGGTACAAGAGGAACACACTACCACCTGAGAGCACCTTCAGTGAGAGCCATCTTTCAGTAAGAAATGAAAAAGGGACATTCACTGAGGAGGTTGAGGATGTGTGAGATTTTAGTTATTGTTATTGAATTTGTTAGAGTGACATTTGTTAATAAAAAAAAGTAGGCTTCGGGTGCACAATTTTGTAATATATCATCTGTATATTATATTGTGTGTTCATCACCAAAAGTCAAGCCTCCTTCCATCACCATTTATGCTCCTTTACCCTCTTCTACTTCCCCAGCCCTCTATCCCTCTGGTAACCACCACACTATTGTCTGTGTCTATATTTTTTGTTTATATTTTGCTTAATCCCTTCACCTTTTTCACTCAGCCCCCCAACATCCTTCCTCACTGACAGCTGTCAGTCTGCTCTCTGTATCTATGAGTCTGATTCTCTTCTGTTTGTTAGCTTATTTTGTTCATTACATTCCATGTGTAAGTGAGATCATACGGTATTTGTCTTTCTCTGACTGGCTTATTTCACTTAGCATAATATTCTCTAGGTCCATCCATGCTGTCACGAAAGATAAGAATTTCTTCTCTTTTACAAACAAATAGTATTCTATTGTGTAAATGTTCCACGGGTTTTTTATCCACTCATCTACTGATGATCACTTGAGCTGTTTCCAGATCTTGGCTATTGTACTTATAAATAATTCCACAATGAACATAGAGGTGCATATTTTTTCCTGACTGGTGTTTTGAATTTCTTCCAATATATTCTAAGCAGTGGAATCACTGAGCCATAAGGAACTTCCCTTTTTAATATTTTGAAGTATCTCCCTACTTTTCTTCACAGGGACTGCACCAATCTACATTCCCACCAACAATGCATGACGGTTTCTTTTTCTCCACACCCTGTACAGCACTTGTAGTTTATTGATTTATTGATGATAGCCATTCTGACAGGTATGAGGTGATATCTCATTATGGTTTTAAATTTGCATTTTTCTGGTGATTAGTGATATTGAGTATCATTTCACATGTCTATTGGCCATTTGTATATACTCATGAAGAAGTGTCTATTCAGGTCCTCTGTTTTTCAGTTGGATTATTTTTTCTCCTTTCGGTGGGTTTTATGTAAGTTCTTTATAACCTTTGGATATTAACCCCTTATCAGATGAGTCACTGGAGAATATGTTCTTCTACTCAGTGGGTTGTTTTTCTTTTTCATTTTGTTGATGTTTCCTTTGCTGTGCAAAACCTTTTAGTTTGATGTAGTCCCATTTGTTTATTTTTTCTTTTATTTCCTCTGCCTAATGCAGTAAATAAATTTGAGAAAAAAACTTGCTACAACAAATGTATGAGATTTTACTGCCTATATTTTCTTCCAGAATTTGTATGGTTTCAAGTCTTACATCTAAGTCTTTAATCCATTTTGAGTTTATTCTGGTGAAAGAAACTGGTCTTTTTGGGGGGGGGAGGGAACATGGAAAATTGTTTATGTGAGATTCCGACCATCCAAAACCATGTGAAAGGTTAGTTTTTAAGCTCTATACCTTTAAAATTTTTATGTAGTGGAGCTGGAACTGTCATTAAATGTAAAAGTATTTTAAGGAAAAACCACATTGCGGCCATTTCCAGAAATTTTTAGATTTCCTTCCATTCATTTTATATTTTATACTATTTAAAAATCAGAAAAAACTTCAAATTACTCTCCATAATTTTACTAAGTGGACAATGACAAAGAAAAGCTATTGTACTATTTAGTTATGATTCCTGTTTTCATAGTTCTAGGACCATATTTCCAGTTCTTTGCTACTCCTAGTTATACTACAATAGACCACTTATTAGCAGCATTTTCAAACTGTAACCACTATTTTTATGAATTCTTCTTTTTTGGAATCTTTATTACTTTGCCAAACTTGTTTTCTTATTCTTCCTGGAAATAGCAAGATTGCATTTCATAGTCTCATTCGCTCTTCGTGGTTATAGTTGCAGTTGAGCCAGGTGACTAAATCCTGCCTAGTGGGTTATGAGTGAAAAAAATATAAACCTCTAGGTTCAGCCCATTTAAAAACTCCTGCCCAATTCACACCTCTCATTGTCTCTCATTGTGAACTAGATACAAAGAAGCCATCAGGCACCTATAAGACCCTGAGGGATGAAGTAGCTGCAAGATGAAAAGAACATGTATCCTTGAATTATAGCATGTGAAGGCACCTACAAAACACCAGCATTGTTTTGGTGTATGAGTGCAAAATAAACTTCATTAGCATTATGTACTGAGAGTTTTGTGATTGTTTAAACAGCAGTTAGCCTCCCTTGACTATATACATATAATCTACCTGACATTCCTTTTTCTGTAATAGTCAGCGAAACATGCCAGATACAGAAGGACAGAGAGGAGGAGGAGATGCAATAAGAATTCATCATCAGTTCTTTCCCAGTCACCCAATCTAAGTAATTGCCAAGATGATGTCAATTCTACTATCACAACATTTTCCTTCTTTTTTTTAACTAATAAAGTTTGAATTTTAAAAATGAGCATTTAGGTATATCAATGTATATACTCTCCAAAATTTAGCCAGAAATAGTCTTTATCAGCTTTTTTCTCAGCCTTAATTTTTTTTTTCTGTGAATCAAGTGTCACATCATCTTGTTGACTCTTTGAGATGCTCACAATATTCCCCCCACCAAAAATTTGTTTCTGCATAGCTAACTGGATAAATAGATATTTACCACACCTAAAAGTGAATGGCTCACATGCCACCTTCTCCATGAGGTCCTCCCATAATTTCCCTATTTTTCATGGACTTTCACATTCATTACAAATGAACTATATTACAGTATTTCTAGCAATAATAAGACCTGCCTTTATTTTTGTAAGGTTGCATCAGATTTATATTACCACATAAACAATTATCATAAACTCTTAAAACAACACCCACTCATTACACCATAGCTCTGTAAGTCAGAGTCATGCCTGGCATGGGTTCTCTCTTCATTGTACCACAAGAATGAAATCAAAATATAGCTCAGACTGAGCTTTTATCTCAAGACCCAGGGGGAAAACTCACTTCCAACCTCATTCTTGCTGTTGCCAAAATTCACTTCCTAGTGGTTGCAGGATTGACTTCCTGTTTTCTTTCTATGTGAACACCTCTGTCTTCAAAACACTAAAACCTTTGCACACTTCAAACCACTGACTTCTACCAACAGCTAGAGAAAACTCAGCTTTCACAGGGCTCATTCAGTTAGGTCTCCTTGGATGATCCCCCTTTCTTATAGTTCTACCACGTGGTATAATCTAGTCACAGAAGAAACTCCATCATACCCCTAGTCCTGAGGATTACTCAGAGAATGTATTTCAGTGATGGGGCACTTGGAAGAACAAATTAGAATTCTCCTTACTATATAAGGCCTTTAAAATTAAAATGAAAAAATTCTGTGAGTACTAAATCATTGAGATTTAGTTTCACTGAAAAGGATGTTTGATGTAGCAAGAATTATAATAATCTGTGGTAAGTGTAAAAGAGGCTCAAAATATTTAAGCAACCTGATCTTATTCTTATGGTAGTAGTGGGTATGGAGAAAAGGTTTAGATAGAAAATTTTGCCTCTGTGTCCAAGATTCTCTTTGCAACACTTCATAAACACATTTGGGCTTGAATGGTAATTTTAATTACTATATACATGTTACTTGGTCATAAAATGCTAATGCTCAAGTATCAGATTAGTAGAGAAAGTTAGAATTTTCTAAACTACTTTATGTAACTTCCTCTTGATGATGTGATCTTAGAGAACAGGGGACTCTTTGTTTCTTCCCCATGTATATTCATTACTGTGGGCTGTTATAACAAAATACCATAGCCTGGATAGTATGAGCAACAGAAATTTATTTTCTCACATTTCTGCAGGCTGAAAATTCGAGGTCAGAGAGCCAATGGTTGGGCTCTGGAGAGAACCCCCTTTGTGGCTTGCAGATGGCCACATTTTAGCTGTGTCCTCATATGGCACAGAGAGAGGTCTCTTTATGTCTTCCTCTGTTTAATACAGACCAGATTCTATCACATTAGAACCCCACTCTTGGCCATAATTACCTCCTAAAATCCCTATTTCCAAATATAGTCACATTGAGAATTCAAGCTTCAATGAATACTTTTCAAAAGGAGACACAGTTCAGTCCGTTGTATCACATTACCAAGCTTGGAACATTTACACAACAGGTAGTGAATGAATATTCCATTTTGATTTCCATTTTGGATCAATCAACTGAAATCTGTTCAAACCAGACCCATAAGAATCAGGTAAAATAAAATACACTCCAACTCGCTCTTTAATTTTGGGGGGAGGTCAAACCATTTTAATGAAGGTCGAAGGGCTGGGAGGATGAGATCCAATGTGGCCAGCCCAGCGGGGACCTCCCCACCTTCACAGCCACAGCTGCAAAAAAAAAAAAAGTCACTCTTTAATTTTTAATTACATTTATTGGGGTGACATGGATTAATGATATCACATACATTTCAAGTATACAATTTTCTCTAATGTATCATCTGCATAACGAATTGTGTGTTCACCACCCAAAGTTCAATCTCCTTTTATCATCATGTATTTGACCCCCTTTACCCCCTTCTCCCTACCCACCTGCCCCTCGGGTAGACTTCATACTATCCAACTCATTCTTTTTTTATGATTAATGGAAAATAATTAGAGAATAAATACTACTAAAACTTTATTTCAACTCCCTATAGCTATAAATAAAACTTTTATAATTAAAAACAGACTAGTTACTAACTTTCGTTTTGGCTAGAAGGCTTAGACTTGACTCAGAACTTGAAAATCTAAGTAGTTCAATGTTTCATAGAAATTATCTCCAGTTAAAATACGGTCATCAGAAAGAAAAATGATGATCAAGGTAGCCATACACATAATTTGTCTTGAATATACTCAGTAGCTTTAAATTTCTATATTCTGAACATTACTGTTTAGACATAGCTTATGGTACTTAATGTATGTGTTGATATTGGGGGCTGGGAGGTAATATTCAAAATTCTCCTTCAAATAACATTACAGAGCCATGACATAGTTTGGCATTATAATAAAATTATGCTGTGTGCTCTTCGCTCATTAAGCTACAAAATACACTCATTCCAATATGGCACTATTAGGACAAAGCCAGAATGGAGGAATTCTAAACTTATTAACTTATACAAAGATGGTATTTGTTTTCACTTTGCCAAATCAAGAAGCGATTAACATTGAAATGTTTCTTTTGGCAAAAACTGACCATTGCTTTGGCCTATTTTAGTATCTTTGATGTCCATATGCAAATGCTCTTATGGAACTGGAAAATATGTTGAGCGCATTGTAAAAACAAAGTGTAAAAAATCTCGAGAAAATTAACATTTTTTAGCTATTAGATACAGTCCTTGGCAATAGTCAGAAATATTCTGACAACTTTCATGACAATTTCTTCTTCTTCTGTTTAAAAAATTCTACTCCAAAGAAATACATTCAGCTAGGTTATAATTAAGTGGCTGTCAAAAGACATTATGTATCATCAGCTGCTTAGCATCCTAAGGTAGACAAAGAGTAGCAGTAGTATTGTTTCTGTCTTATCAGGTCAAGGCAGTAGCAACTTTAATTAGAGTTATTGTCAAGACACTGCTTAAACTGTCACATGTTCTTGCACCTTTTATTTTAACCTTATTAAGGGAGGGGGGCGTTTTGATTTACAAATCGGCAAGCCTCATCTTATAATATGTGTCCTAACAACACCCCTTCTTGTATTTAACAACTAGTGACTGGCAGCTAACCTACCACCTCTACCATAATGCTAACAGTCTAATGAATTTATTTTAATTAGTTAATAATATATCAAGCAATTAAGATTTCAAAGTGTAAAAGTCATGGGGATTAGAACTAAATATTTGTGGATTTTTCCTATGTAAGTTACAATATAATACGAAAAGAATGCATTTTACAAAATAGCCAAATAATTGATTTAAAAATGATTTGACTTTACTCCTGTAAGCATCAAGCTTGCAGGAACATATTACTTAAATGAGCTGTGAACATAAACTCTGTTGCAATTTCTTTATTTTTTAAAAAAGTATGATACACAACTTTCAAAAAGCACAATATTTTATGTGTAATAAATGTTGTTTTACTTGAAAAAATTATAGATAAGCCTGTATTATTTTTAGACAGATTGACTTCTTTGGTTTCGTACATCCATTGTCCCTGTATAATGAATACTCAGAGTCAAATAAGAAGCTTATCTTAATACAAATAAATCCAGTTCATGAAAATGTGAATTATTTTGTCTTTTTATTACAAATATATTGTTTAAAAAATGAAGAATATTTGTTTTTACTCTGGCGGATAATTAATTCACTTTACTTATGTTAATTTTCCAGGAAATTATGTTCACTTCTTAAAAAAAAACATTTCTTATAACATACTGATTTCCAGGTCATGGCATATGCAACTTAAGATAATAAGACTAGCAATTACTTTTCTATTTTGACAGACTCGTCCAAGAACATTATGTTACATTTAATGAAGTAGGCCATTGCTGCCTTTAGGATGCATCCAGGCAGTCCTTCGCTTAGGTGGCTTAGCTGTCCATTATACGCAAATAATCAGCCAAGAATGACCAGTGCCTTCTGGAAAATCTGCTTCCTTCCCCCAACAGCATCTTTTCCATTATCTTGGCTTACTTTTTCTGCAAGACATTGCCTGGAGTAATCTGTCTCCCCTCTTCCAGCGAGAGTTCTGTCCTGGAACTTCCACTCTCACCTCTTCATCTTCATGCATATTTGACAAATATTCATTACACCTTATCTCTTCACTCCGTAATTCCAAATTCTACTTCCTGTCTTATGAAAATATGTTTGAGATAACCTAAAATGTTATAGAACAGAGAGGGAGTGGGAAATGGAGGGAGGAGAGAGGGAGAGGAAGAGGGAGATACAGAGATTATGCTACTTTATTTCTACTTTGATTCAATTTTAGAATTTTAGTCTGTCAATGAGAAACACTTCCAAAGTTGACAGAAAGGTGAAGTTAACCATCTCATAAAGTAATCATTAAGAAGAAAATAATAATACAACCTGACCTGGCAGGAAGAATTGGAAGAATTTGGGGAATGAGGTTATGATCCTCACTGCTCCTTCTCTTCCAGCCTGGAGTCTGTCCCCCTTTGTTCAGCGTTCCACTAGTCTTTTCATGGTCTTAGAACTCCCGCTATAGCCCTGTCCCATGGTATCGGACCATCGGCACCAAGCTGGTTATTCTCGCTGGCAGTGAGTAAGGAGAGAGGTGCGGGAGGAGGGAGAGACCTAGATTCGTTGAAAGTGTGTAAATTGTTTGCCTTGTGCTCAGGGTCTGTAGTGTTATGTGCAGTGCTCTCCACTTCGGACATTTAGGAAGATAAATTGGTTTCTGTGAGGCAGTGTAAGAATATAACTAAGACAGATAAACTATTCCTCCAGGCAAAATGCATTTTGAATTTCAAACTCTCCAGTTACCTATAAACTTTTGGAACAGTTTATGGTTATAAATCGGGTGCTGTACTTGATTCCTCCAAAGAAATACAGCAATGAGTTTACTGAGTTCCTCTGAACCTCAGGCTTGCTCATCTTTGAGAATGCTTTGTCTGGTGTAGAGAGAGATTCTAGGGAAGAGAAGGAAAGGCAACACACAACACAGTTTAAAATTTTGCTTCTATTTTGGTCCTATTCTCAATCTGCAGTTCTTCACCACCCTTCCTTTGTGTGGTCCCCCTTCTTAAGTGTAATTTAATTTATGTATACATATGTATGAAAGTTGTTGAAAAGTAGCATGAGGAAGCTGGGGTTTTTAAGTTTAAGTCCTTTGAGCAAGCAGCTTTCACTTCAACCAGAATGGCAAAAGGATTCTGCTGTTAAAATTTTTGAAAAGCAGTAGATTAAAGCATGATATCTCCTAATGGAATTTACATTTGAACAGAGATCCCAAGTGACAAAAATGGTAAAGCCAATGTAATAAAGCCTCCCATCAGGTAACGAGTTAGGAGGTACTCACAGGAGGCCTGCAGAAAACAACTTCTGAAGGTGAGGAAACACAAGCAATATTGAATACATTTGCAAACGTGATCAGGTCTCTACAGATGTGAAACTTATTCCTTAGTGCACACTACATTAAGTATGAGAATGCAAAGATGAATAGGATATAGGTCCACCCCTGAAAGAATTGAGACTACATAGAAGAATAGAGTGTGATGGGGTGAAAGGTCTAAGCAGAAGGGAAAATCGGAGGTCAGAAACCCCTAATTTGGTTTGTGGAAGTTCAGATGGGGTGAAAGAGGAAGGGGGCAGGTCCTGGAACAAAGGAAAGGTCTAAGCAGTTTGTATGTCCGTCCAGGTCAATCTACAGCAAACCAGAGAAAGTGGCTTCCTTGACACTGCACTGTTACACTTCAATGCCTACTCGATGAATAATAGACTTAGACTTTTGCTTAGACTTTCAAGGCCATGTGTCCCTTTAATAAATACTGGAAAACTTACATTTTAACACCTCTGTGTCATCAAGGACCTGTCATGTGAGCCAGAAGACACGTTCGAGGAAGAGAGGAAGTATCCCACATGAGAATGACAGGTAAGCCAAAGTCTTTCAATAGCACTAACACAAGAGCAACGGCACAGGTCTCGCTGGAAGGTCCTGTTGTCTTGTGCTGTTTACAGAGAGGATGGTGGCAACAGCTCTTAGTCACAGAAACATTACATAGGGTAAAGTGGTTTGTTTCGCCAATGAGACTGCTACAAACAGCCTGCACTCCCTGGCAAGGCAAGGTACACGGAGTGGTTTGGTTCTCAGCAAGACGACTCAGCTCTCACAAGCTTTCATCGGCACATTTTTTTTTTAACAACAAAAGTCTCCAGCAGCCCTAGGAGCTCCTCTCCCCAGAGTAATTTACGAGTTCTTTCCATCGCTTTTTTATCCTTCCCTGGGAACACTCAAGCTTTCAAGTTACTATCCACAGCTTACCCACCGCTCTCTGTTTTCGTAGAGAAATGAAAGAAATAAGACACAAGGTGTATTTTTGACTCTCACTCTTTTGCATTGAATAAGCACCAGGGCTCAGTTGCTGCCCGACCCCTCTGTTATAGGAACTTGACTCTATCACAGCCACTCCTTTTGTAGCTGAATCTGTCCTTGACCTCTGCTTTCCACACCACAGTTCTCTTCCCACACAAGGGAGCACACATTCTACTTTAGGATACTCCTCATTTGAAACTTTGAACATGGCCCTAGTATTTATTTGTTTAACAAATATTTATTAAACAGCCAAACACAGACATTGTGCTTGGTGCTTAGGATAACAGTACGCAACGCAGGGCTCCTGCCCTCAAGGGGCATATACTGAAATCTAGAAAAAAACATCAAATAATCACTTTTAAGATTCTTTGAAAAAGACAATGAGGGAAGATACATTATAAGCCTTGTAGGCCTCAATCCGGTTTGTTCTTCACTTTTGCTCTGAAATGATACTTCCTTATGAAGACACAGACTGTAAACCGCTCTGCTTTCTAGAGAACCAAATTCAAAACCAGGCCCTCGGAATGTGATATCGGGATTGATATTTCCCTGTTCAGATGGATATCAGGGCACCACGATTAGTGGGCAGTGATATCATTTGGCACATGGTAGCATTGCAACCTGTGATTGATGGAAATGAAGTTGAGGTAGAAAGTTAGGCATTGGGAAATGTGGCAGCTGTATCAACTTAAAGCCATGGTGTTTCAAATGGACTAGTATACATTACTTCAATAGAAGCCTTGTAAGAGAAAATTATGAGCTAAGGACATCTCACTGCCAACTTAAATTATAAGGGACCACTTTTGTAGATTTTGCAAATTTTAAGGCAACTCTCATTGCCTTTAGCTGCTGACTATTAAAAAATTCAGACCAGGATCATACTCTAAGGTGTCAGTGATCTGGCAATGATCTTGGGATACCAAGTGACAGTGAGACTCAAGGAGCCTGTCCTGAGCTGGGCATTATGAAATCCACAAAACAATATGGTTAAGAGGGCACAGGGGTAATTCATGATATATTTGGGATTAGGTCAAAACTGGTCTAGAAGGCCAAAGTTCACTGCATGAACAGTATGACAGGTAACTTGTCAACCTTTTCTACTAAACCAATGACTTCTTCAGCTTATACCTACAGCTGATGAAGATAAGCGTTCTGTGTAGACAAATAATAGAGGAAAGAGCTTGGCCACATTTGGTTAAAGGCTGGTGCTAGCCAAAAGTGGGCAACCACAGCATCACAGACTTAACGGACCATATTGATGGGAGATGCAGTGGTCAGTGCTTCCAATTGTGTAGTTGTCCGTCTATTTTGTATAGGAGGAAAACTGATTGGAGGTGGTCATCTCATTGCTGGCACAATGGGTCCACGAAAAGAGTATATGCATAGATGTTTATGCAGTAAACCCAAGAGCAAGGGCTCATTTTTTTACTCCTAAAAGGTTTACTATCCAGCAACCAAGACTGACACAAAGCCCTCTAACTGGTAAAATATAGCCATTTGATGAAAGGTAGATTATATCAAATATTTTGCACTCCAGAGGAAGCAGAGATTTGTCCTTACTGGAATTAACACATTTTGTCTGGGGGTTCAGATGCCTTTGTCACCAGTTCAAAGGAGACTTCACACCACGTTGTAGTCAGATGGAATTCAATTATATTACCTCTGTCATTACTGAGCTTATTGTCTTGGTAGCTCATTTGACTCTGCTGGTGTCTGATCTCATCTTGTGTTGATAGCTGTAAGGTGGACAATCACTCCATTTGCGTCAACATATTACATTCTGATATTCAGAATGATTCCAACTCCTTGGCTGGTGCTGGTGCCTCCCAACACATCTGACGCTCTAAGATGCTTCATAAGAACTCACCCCTGGGTTTGTTTTAGCCATGTGCTATCTTACAGTATTTATATTATTCCAAACTAAAATGGACACATTTCAAATAATGATAAAAATGTATTAAATATCCTGCTTCCATTCTGAAAATAAAATATAGACAGTATTCTCATCTGTGAAATGAAAATATCAATCATTGCCAGATAATAAATTATATATTTGATGTTCTTAGAAGAATGCTTGGTCTATATTAAAACTTTGTAAATGTTTTTATTATTATTCAAATGTACATCATTCATAGGGAACTTGAAATGTGAATACTTGTATACATATATATGTATATATCAAGAAAATTGTCATTGAACAACAATGAATTTCAACCTCAATTAGGCACTGAGACTGAAAAATTTTAACTACTAGGTAGGTAGATAGACAGACAGATATGATAGACAGATGTATGTCTAACCTGCTATTGAACTATTATGAACCTTAAATTTAGAACTTGAACTGCTGCTAATTTTTTTCAGGTACCCCATAAAAATGAATCATAATGCAGCTGAACATGTGGTAAGATGTCAGCCTCAGTATGATTACTAATCAGATGAAATAATTCCTAGTTTTCCTGCCAAGAAGAGTCCTTACCTTTTTAAGAATACCACTTAATCATCTGGGTACAGGTTATAGATCACTTTTCTTCCATGTAAGTAGTAGACTTCCAAGTTGAAAAAGGAATGGCTGTATACATGTTTTATAGCTTAACATTATCATATACCAAAGGACATATTTTTGCTCTTAACTCTTTCTAATTGATAGATGCATGTAGAAAGGTATTAAATCTTTAATATCCTAGAGTATTCTTAAACTTTTTATGCTTTCAAGTCTTTACATATATTATTCCCTCTTCCTGTAATATTTTAAATTGTTTTATTTAAGGCTCAGTTCAACTGTCATTTTCCTGTGAATGTAGGTCCAAATTAAAGAAGGAAATACCAATCTTTCAAAAAATCTCACACTATTTGCCCTTATCTCCAACTTCTGAGCTCTCTATTCTCTGATCCCATCAGATTTTATCCAAATATCATCTTTGCAGAGAATCCTTCCCCAGAACATTAGTGGTAGGCTCCTGTGGCTGCTGTAACAAATTACACAAATAAGTTAGTTTAAAATGATAGAAATTTATTTCTCATAGTTTAGGAAGTCAGAAAATTAAAAAATAGGTTTACTGGGTCAAAATCAAGGTTTGAGCAGGTTCTCACTCCTGCTGGAGACTTTGGAGGGGAATCTGTTTCCTGCTCTTCTACCTTCTGGTGGCTGTCAGCATTCCTTGACTTGTGGCTGCATCCTTCCAATTTTCAAAGTCAGTGTCTTCAAAAGTCTTTCTGCTCCATCTTCACAGTGTGTCCAATTTCCTGTCACCTTAATTTCATGAGGATATTTTTTAATGCATTTAGAGCCCACCTAGATACTCAGGATAGGCTCCTTATTTTAGAAACCTTAATCATGTCTGCAAAGTTTTTGCCAGGTGGAATAACATTTAAAATTTCCAAGGATTAGGACATATTATGTGGATTACCACCTGTTCTTACTGACACTCCTTGTGTGCCTTAATTATTTCAGTGTACTGCAAATAAATTATGCCTCTCAAATATACTGTATATTTTCTTATTAATCTTATTTTATTTTTGTTCACCCTATTACAAAGGCAATCCCATAAAATCAGGAATTTTTGTTCATTTTTAAAATATAGAAGTACACTTCTCACTTAATAGTTCCTAAAAATATTTATTGAAAAATGAAAAAAAAAATAAATAAATGATTATGTTGTGAAATGTATCCCTTTATTTTAAGTTATAGAGCAAAAAAATAGACCCTATAAGTACATACATGAGAGTAAATTTTCCAGCAAATTGTTCAAAAAGATCTTATACAACTCTTTTCTGGGAATATGCTCAAGAGATATGTATGCTCAATGATGGTTGGAATATATATATATATATATATAGATATAGATATTCTAAATCTAACTGAGATTATTTGAGTCTATTATGCAATGTTAGGGCATTAAATATTCTTAGCATCACGTTATGCTTTTTTTTCCCATTTCATCTCGACCCTGTCACTCTGACTTGATAAATGGATCATACTCTCAGGGTTCTGATTCACTAACAACCTTAATAAAATCAGTTATTTTTCTGTTTTTAGTAATATCCACTGCAGAGAAGAAGAGAGCGAGCAGGTAAAGAGACAAGAAAGAAAGAATATTGTCCAAGGATTAACCATTAATTTAGTCTTATATATTGCCAAGCAAGTTAGTTGTGCACACTGGAGCTGATGGAAAAAGAAGAGCCGGGATGGACCAGAGTCAGTTGTTGGAGCCCAAGCAGGGGGAAGAAAGCAACCATTTAGGGACAATGGTTTAGATTCCTGGTGTCTGATGTTGGAGTTAAGCATCAGGGCAAAGAGCACAAGATCTCAGAGCTTGAGGGTACTTGAATAGAGTGTTTAGGTAGGGTGTGGATGCCTAGGAAAAGGTGACAGAGCTTGAGTTGAATGAAAAGAACACCTAAGTGGGCAGGAAGCCAATATGGTTATCAGAGTCCAAGTAGCATGAGGAGAGTTTTTGAAGTTGAGTTGCCTGACACAGATTTTGAGAACACAGGTAAGATGAAGTGGATGCCAATACTGCGGTCTTGGCGTGGGTTGTCAAGTGCCTAAGAGAAACAGGACTTTTGAGCAAGAGAGGGGAAATACACATATATTAAAAATATTGCCCTGGCTGGTGTAGCTCAGTGGATTGAGCACAGGCTGTGAACCAGGCATCGCAGGTTCGATTCCCAGTCAGGGCGCATGCCTAGGTTGCAGGCCATGTCCCCCAGCAACCGCACATTGATGTTTCTCTCTCTCTCCCTCACTTCCCTCTCTAAAAATAAATAAATAAAATCTTTAAAAAATATTCATACTAATATTGCCATAGATCTATTTTTGAGGTGCATATCAAAATTCCACAGAAATATAAAAAATTAAATTTAAATTCACTAGGGGATCTTAGAATACATCAGGAATACAGTATAATGATAATGCAGGATAGTACTTTTCTCTCTAGCTGATCATAACACATAAATGATTGAGTTTTCGATTAAGTTTAAGCATTCAATGTTTTTAAAATATGTCCCAGTCAATTATTTGGTAAGAGGACAGAAAAGTTCATAGCCCTGGGCCTTGATGTAATTAAAATGACTTGGAAAATGGAAATAAGTTAATGCAGAAAAAAAGGAATTGAAATGGGGGAAAAGCTCACATGACATCTACAGCAGCCATATGACTGAATTACTCAGATACCCAGATCTTCCATCATGTATATTTTCAGTCAACAGTAGGAAGGGCAAATAGCTAACACCTAAAACTGGAGTACTTTCAGGATCTGCTTTAGCTCTTAAACCAAAGACCTATCGTGCATAGGTCCACATCAACAACTGAGCTGAAAATGTAATCTACCCGATAAGGGAGCAAAGAGACTATATATCAAAATAGCGTCAGCATTAACCAGCATTAATATAATTAATGAATTATATTAAATGTAAATGAATTAAACAACCCAATCAAAAAGCACATTTTATCAGAATGTCAATAAAAACATGATACAACTATATCCTGTCTATAAGTAACACATAAATTAAAAGATAAAAATTGTTAAAAATTAATATAATAGAAAAGAATATACCAGGCAAGAAGTACCTGAGAGAACAAAAGTAATCATACTAATAACAGACAAAATAGACTTTAAGACAAAACCCGTTATTACAGACAAGAAAAAATACATTGTATAAGAGAGCCAGTCCTTCAAGAGGACATAAATATAAATATGCACCAAACAAAAGAACACCAAAATACATAGTAAAAACGGAGAGAATTGAAGGTAGAAATAGACAATTAGTCATGATAGCTGGGGGGCTCCACCTGAAGAGCTCTGAGGATGCAACTCACCTTCTGAACCAAACCAATGACTGGCCAGGCTGCACATCAAAGACATGTCCATCAGTGCCCAACATGTGTCTGACCTAAGGGAAAATCTTTGCATTGGAGTTCCCAGTTAGTTTTGCCAACTGACCAATCTGTATAGCAGCTGGGGATTCTCCCTGCTTAACCCTGCTTCTTTCCTCCTTTTATGGCTTTCTATTATATTCTGAAGCATTTTCCTATCCTGTCCTTCTTTTATCTTTTACAAATGCTACCCTGAATAAACTGTTTTCACAGCTATCTTATTAACTTCTTACTATATAACCCTGTGGACATATCATACAATTTATCAAATTTAATTGTGTTATAGATATTTGACATATTTCTTTAAAAAAACCCAAATTTAAAAATAATATACACCATAAAAACAAATACATACCAATATATTTAATTTAAAACTTTTTAAGGTATCATTGTTGGAAATCAATTTTGCAATGAAACAAACTAATTTAACTACAAAACTGGTCACCTTTGCCCTTTTTATTCTCTTGGTATTATTATTATTCTTATTTTGTTAATTATTCAAAGGACTAAGGAATTTATATATATTAAATTAGAGTTGGGTTGAGCATTTAAGATTTCGGACCCTAAATATGGAGCAGTGCAGTTTTAGTGTAGAAACAAAATAAATCATCTACATTTAATTTAAAATGTAACAACAACTACAAAATACTAAAGCAGTTTTTTAATAGTTCTAAAAGATGCATATAGATTTTACTTGGACTGCCATAAATAAGCATGAGAACTTTCTTCTGTATGATTACACATTTCATATTTTAAGATCACAATGAAAATGTAAATAGTCATTTTCCTGATAAAGAGATTATGTGAACAATCTGTTAAAGCAACGTGGAATTAATAAATAATACCAAATGGAACATGTTTCTAATAGAAGAGTTTGTTTTGGCATCATTACATAAAAAAAGAGTACTACCTCAACTTTTGATTCTCTTGACTAAAAGACAGCCATCCTCACTCTTAACCACATTTACAGCACAGTCCCCTTGGAACTGGCAGAGCTGCTGTGACCACAAACTGTCTTGGATTAGAGGCAATAAGAAAGTTTGTCTGCCAAATCTTGAACAACGAGTTTGGTTTTGTAGCATCTCTGCAAGAAGTGTGCATCCTTTCCCACCTTTTTCAGCTCCTGTTTCTCTGCAGCATCCGCAGGATACAGATTGCAACCATCTGGGGTCCACACAGAACAGTGTGAGGTCCAACATGCCAGCTTGAAACAAATTTATCTCATAGAACATGAATGAGAATAATAAAAACACGTAGCACAGATTGTTATGGGTTGAACTGTGTCCCCTGAAAAGGCATATGGATATTAAATGCCCTTATTACAAGGTAAGTTCTTTACAAAGGTAATCAAGTTAAAGTCAAGTCACTAGGATAGGCTCAAATTCAACGTGACTGGCGTCCTTACGGAAGGGAAATTTGGACACCAAGTCAGACATATGAGAGAAGATGATGGAAACATACAGGGCAAATGCCATCTATAAGCCCAGGGTGTGAATGCCTGAGGCCACCACAAGTAGGGGGGAGACTGGGGACAGACAAGGGCCTCAGAACCCTCAGAAGTTGCCAACCCTGCTGACACCTTGATCTTGGATTTCTAGTGTCCAGAACTGTGAGACCACAAATGTTTGTTGTTTGTGTCACCCAGTTTGTGCTTCTTTGTTACGGTAATGCCAGGAAACTAATAGATGGCCTGCACTGAATTCACTGTAAAGCACATGAACGTCATTTCAGCAGCAATTGATTTTTGAAGACCCTTTACTGTTCTTCCCTTCAGTGTGCACGGTTTTGAATGAGACTGCATTCCTGTATCGGACGTGTACATTGCTTTTCCTCATTTACCCTTAAAAAATCTCCCCATTCTTCATTAGACAATAAAGGAAACAACGAAGACATTCTGGTTGAGTAGAAATATCAGTTTTGGTTAAAAATTAACAGTTAAGAAAAAGCAATGAATCTGAAGAGATTTTGTAGTAGGCAGCCTCTAGATAGCTTCCAGGAACACTGCCTCATAGTTCTCATGCGTTTGTACAACCTCCCCATTTTGAGTGTGGGCTGGATTCATGACTTGCCTCAAAGAAAAAAAAAATATGATATGGCAGAATAAATATAAAAAATAGAAGACAGAATTTCTAGATGATAAAGATGGCAATTTTCAGTTTGGGTACCTTCTTGCACTCTTGTAAAAGCATTTAATTCTAAAGCAAATAATTCCCTAATAGTGAAAATTAGTGACCGGTCAATGTGTGCTACTGTACATGGTGTCATTTTCTGTCTGTGGTCGGGACCTAGACCCTGCCAACAACACATGCCAGGAGGTGGATGATTCAACTCATCAAGTCCTGGGGTAGCACTGCCACACTGGCCAGCACTCTGATAGTGACCCCATATGGGACCTTGAGAACACAGCAGCACCCCACTTTGTAGGATACATATTTCTGACCCACAGATTCTGAGATGATAAAATGGTTGTAATTTTAGGTAGTAAATTTTAGTGTAATTCATTACATAAGAAAATAAAGATGAAACAGAACTACAATAGTTACTAAATGTTTTTCTTATTTTTATCATATTATATTTAGAGCATTCATTCCATAACTGTTGGATTTCAGTAAAAATTTAAGTGATGATAATTGAGAGAGTAAGAACCGTGTTAGAGAAGATTAAGTTTCTAAAATGTTAGCAAAGTTATAGGCTTGGGTTCTTACAACCCCTTCTCTCCAGTGAGATCTGCTTAGAAACAAACGAGCAAAGTTTCATTATAAATGCAGAGCATTTAAAGTGATATGCAAGCATATAATACTTTTTAATACATAACTTGATTTGATTTTTCTCAGATACCAGAGCCTTTCTTTCAGATTCTTTCCCCTTCTTCTAGATACTGAAAAAGTTAGGCCATTAGTTTTTGTTATTATTGTTAATGGAATTATATTATTTCCCAACACAGGCTACTATGATATCAATAATGTTTTATTTGGTAAGTCTATTACACTCTTAATAAGATTAAACAATTTTATGAAGAAACTATTGAGCACAAACATGTGTGGCACTGAAAAATGGAAGACTTGTCCAAAAAAATGTTTCTATCATACATTTTCCTTTAAGATTCCCCAAAACTTATGAGTTTTAATGAATAACAGATGAAACAAATATATATATTATTATTATTATTCAATCCAGGCACTATAATGAATGTAATAGTTTCCTATTGATGCTATGACAGATTACTATGAACCTAGTGGCTTAAAACAACACAACTTTATTTCCTAATGGTCTTGGAGCTCAAGGACATGACACGAGTCTTACAGAATGAAAATCAAGGTCTTGGTAGGATGTGTTCCTTCCTGGAGGTTCTAGGGACACAGTTCATGCTTTTTTCAATTTGTAGATGCTGCCTGCATTCCTGGGTTTATGGTCTCTTTCCTCCACCTTCAAGGGTCCAGTGGTTCTCACATCACTTCTCTCTGATCTGTTTTCTGTTGTCACACCAATGTCTGACCATGATTGGGGAAGTTCACTGCTTTTAATGACTCAAGTAATTTGAATGGGCCCACATGGATAATCCAGTGTACTTTCACCGGGTTGAGGTCTGTTATCACATCTACAAGGTCCCTTTTGCCATGTAAGTGACATAGCCACATGTTCCAGGGACTAGGGCCTTTATTCTGCCTACCATAGTAGATTATGGTATTTGCTTAATAAATAATAAACACTATAAAATATGTTGAATTCTGAAATTTCATGTCAATGCATATATTCAAGAATGTAATGAAATATGTAAAGATTTAATCATTCATACCTTTTCAAAAAATTAAATTTAATATTAAAACAAACTTTATTTTAAATGAGAATGAATAATAGTTAACTATGTATTTTTATTAATGATTACTGATTATTTCCTTTATGTAAATTTTAAAGAAGGAATTGGTAAAATTAAAAGGTATGTCATTAAAAATATAATGTGAAAATAAAAGTAAACATAAAATTCATTGTAAATAAGACTATAAGTGAAATTAAAATTCTGCTGTTCATTTCTCAGGTGATGTTTTGGTCAATTAGTATTAGAGTAGTCTAAATTTAAGACATCTGCCAATTTTTCATGGTATCTGTGGTGCAGTATTCATATTGTAAACTTTGGTTTGTTGTAGTTCTCCATGTCAACAATATAAGTTGAACCACAGACAAGTAGTATTTCTTTCCAGAAAGTCACTGTACTGAGGAGGTAACATCGGACAATTTATTATATAATTATTAAGCAAGACTTAAAAAGAATAGCTCTGATTACAACGAAGTGTTACCTACTTTTCCTCCTTCTATTATGCTACAAACAAATGAAAGTATTTATTATTCCCCAGTCATATTTTGAAAAGTGCATGAATTCAGTCTTGTCCCACCTAGAAATATTTCACTATACTTTTAATCAAGATAATATGAATCCTAAGTGAATCCAAATCATTAAGAGAATCACCATGACAAAAATTTAATTTTGGGGGGGTGTGGGGGGGCTCTGCCCTCAGGCACCCACCCCCAGCCCCAGCTGCCACAGATGAGAATAAGTCTACCAAGACATGATCTGCTTGGGGAGGAAAGGTGGCCAATCTCTCGAAGGAGAAGGGCCAGGAGCCTGTTCCTCAATGGCCTTTTATTGGGTTTGTTTACACAAGAATTCAGGTAAAGCTCATTAATCATTGCCAGGCAGTAAGGATCAAACAATAGATAACAAAGAACTCTGAGGGCCTATTTTGAGTCAGGGTCAGATAGCTAAAGAGCTGTAAAACTTTTAGGAACAAACTTACTTCTTGCTTGGACCCTTATCATTTAATTGAGGGCATTCTTAACAGAGCAGGTTACATATTCTTTCTTAGGCCTGATAGCCCGGGGAACCCACCCTTTCCAGTACAGGGCTGCACCACCCTCCGTCACTGTTGCAGGCTTAGGTGGAGCAAGGGAACTAAGGCAGCCAAGAGATCAGGAGATTTTTCGCAGACAATGAGGACTCAGGCTTTGTTGAAGCCGAGGGGCCAGGGTCCATCACCTCCTTTTGCTGTAACCCCCAAAGTCCTTCCTTGGGGGCCTCCTACATGATAGTGCCTTAGGTTGTTCCCCCCTTTGGGAATCTTACCCATCATTGGCTAACCGACCAAGCATTGGGGGCCAGTTATGGTTGAAGTAAAAGGAGCAGAAGCAGAGCTCTTGCCAGGGAGATAAGCTTTAGTCTTCTTGGTGGCTTACGGTTCAAAGTTGAACCCCTCAGCCTTAGCCTTGGTGTGGGTTACAGCTTCTGAAACCAGGCAGGGTGGTTCCCAACAGGGAAATATGCAATATATTTATTCTGCTTTAATTAATTAATAGTAATATTTTTAAAGATTTACTCTATTCAGAAGGAAGTAAAATAACATTTGGAGATAAGGGCAACTGTTATTAAAGTAAGCTTAATTATTATATTGAAATAATGTGGAGAATTATAAAAGGATGATCAATAAAAGATCTTTAATCATAAAAATTAAGACTAAATTTTTTTAGCACAATAATAGTTAAAGGAGAAAGAAGAAAGAGGCATCACTTTCAAATGCTATGGGATAAATTTTTCCTGTTTCTGAAAGGACAAGTTAGGAATGCAATTACCATGTCATTTATATTCTATTGACTAGAGTAAAACAATGATGTAACATTTTATTGGGAATGTCAATATTTATAATATTTAAAAATCACATCATTTGAAAATTCATAAACATATGATAAACAGTGAAAGAGAGTTCAAAATGCTCAAGCAGGTTACAAAGTCTTTCAGGCCTTTCAAAAGAGAATTTGAAGGCTGTTATTCTAAACCATCATTCAGACCCAAATTCAAGTCATTAGTTACACACTCTCCCCCCCCACTCAAGTTTCCAGGTGAAGTTCTGTAAGTTCTATTCCGCAATGACAAATCAGTTGATATTATGTCTTCATTTACATTCAAGGTAACATTTAGATCCATTTTACCCAACTCTAACATTTTTTCTATTATTTCTAACTATTTGTGAGGACAAATGTTTCATGAATTTTGTTTTCTCTTATAGTTTTTTGAAAAAATAATTACTTGTTTTTAATAGAGTAAGATGAAATTAGCCTTCCTTGCCATTATCATAAGGATTTGTTACAGCTTGCACACATATATCTATGATACACCATAATAACTGATTTTTCTATACCATGAAACATTTTTCTATATTATTATCTTACTAGTTAAACCACTAATCATTACTACTAGTCATTACTGTTACTGTTTAATCATTACTCATAAATTATTCCCAATTGTGCTAAAATAGACTAAACCAATAGGATGGCAGAATGATGTAGCCCCGTAGAAAATTACACAGTAGTGAAACAAATTATCACTAATTCAGTGTTTTTAAGTGTGCTTATTACGTAAAGGATAGCATCAGCTTTCAAGAAACTATAAAAGACTGAAAGCACTCTATTCATGTTGTTTCTCAGCTTTCACTGAACACAATTCATATTCACAATTTGTTATTTTCTGTTCTTAAGGGCAAAGAAAAGAAAAAAAGTTAGTAGAAGATGTTTCATTGTGATTGGATAATACAGATAATGAGTTTAAACACACAGATAGTACCGCATCTAGACTCTAAGGATGATGAAATTAATTGCATAAGTGAAATTTCTGACAATGACTTTACGTGATGATGTGCTGCATGAATTTTCTCAAACTCAGTAACTGATGTATAAATAATATATGTCTAAAAAGAAAAGGAAAATAATCATTCAACAAAAAGGACTTCAGCATGCAGTATTTTGTGTAATTTTCTGAACCATCTTTTTTTATGAAAAGGAAATGTGACTCATGATAATGGACCCAATATCATTTTTTATGACTGCAGTTGTGGACAGGGTATAGAACCTACATATATGAACAAATAGATCAAACAAAACACACACACAAAAAGGAGAACAAGCAACACAGAAAATCTGCCTCAGATCACTTCCGTGTACCAATGTTAATATCCTGGTTGTAATATTTTAATATAGTTTTTTAAAAGGTAAACATTGGGGAAAACTGAGTAATGGGTACATAGGATCTCCTTATATTACTTCCAACATCGTGTAAATCTATACTCACTTCAGTAAAAATTTCAATTAAAAAATAAAAAGCGGAGGCACGCATTGGGCATAGGTATTAAGTGATGATGACAATTTTTCTGATATACCAACTGGTAAGCCTGGAGAAAATCCGCCTAGCCTAGATCCCACAAAACAGAGGACTCATTCTGGCCCTACTCTGTGCACATCACACCCGTAGGTCAAGGAGTTCAAAGAGCCTAGAAGACATGGCAAAGGTCTGGGTACCTGGGATCCCAGATATCCTTTCACAAAGAGCCCAAGCTTCCAACACCTTTATGGGTCTTCTCTCTCAGGTGATCCTCTGAAAAGTAGATTATACCTTCCATGTCAAACCCCTAGATCTACCAGTGTCCAAAAAAAAGGCTTTTTTTTCCTCAAGGTGTATGGATGGACTTAAATACACGGCTTGGGTTTCCACGGTGTGCATGAGATCCTCTCCAGTGGACAATGGAACAGCAATTACAGAAGGAGGCGAGGTGAGCCCGTCTGCTAGCTCTCCTCACAAGGTCATAAAAATCCTAAATACAAACCTGCCCTTCCAAGTCGCTGCAAAGGTGCATTTATCACGGTGTGAGTTTTTATCTTGATTTATGACCTTTTAGCATCCTGACGTGGGCTAGTGGGCCTCTATTTGTACTTTTACTCTGAGACACGCAAACGTTAAGTAAAAAGTTGGTTAAAATGATCATAATACATCTGAAAAGCTTTCACTGCTTTCCATTAGCTTCTTAAGCACTGTGAAAAGATATCCTCCTCCTTCCCAAGGAGTGCTTTGAAACGTATTGTGGCAGATGTGACCACAGCGATCCTCCTTACACATCTCTGCAAAGCAACGGGTGGTTGCTTAGTTAAGATGGGTTTTTGATTCTGCCATTCAGAGAAGACAAGTTCTATGTGTTTTCCAAAATGACCATAAGTAGTAACCTCTTAGGTGGAAAAGTCGCCAGTGGTACTTCCCTTAAAAAATTCTGACGCACAAAGCAGTAAAGAAAATTGATGGAAGGGACTGAAACAAAATGAGGAAAAAGCAAAAGGAGATAAGGGAGGCAGAAATGGCAGAACAAGATGGTGAGATCCTTAACACTACCCCCCACTGATGCCCTTAAGTTACTAGGGAAGAGTGAGCCAAATAATTCACTTTTGAACTTATCTGATCCAGTTTAAAAAATCAACTTATTATGAGAGAGGAGAGATCAATATTAAAAATTAATATTCTTGGATTTCTAGTTCTGCAGTGATGTGTATGTTTGACCTTGGAACATGCCATTCTAATTCTGTAAGACTCAATTTATATTCCTTGTTTAAAAAAATATGTTGATAAAAGTAATATATGCTTACTCTGGAAAGTTTTGAAAATGAATAATGGAATAAAAAGAAAATATAAATCACCCACCCAGAGATAACCACTATTAATATTTTGATGTATTTCCTCCATTCTTTTCTTCTAATGAATGTGCCTGTTTACATCCTTTTCTTCCACTTAAACCTATAAGCCTCTTGCATCTCTTAAATATTCTTTTAGAGTACATTTTTATTATATGAATAAAATATGCCAATACGTATTCTGTGATGTATTTATCCTTTCTCATATTTTGGACATTTAAACAGCTTCCAAATTTTTAAAAATTATATATAATAGTCAGATGAAAATCTCTATACATAAATCTTTGAGTTTATGACTACTTACTTAGGCTATCTTCCATAAAAAGGGAATTACGGGGTCCTAAAATGTGACCTTTCTGACAAGCTCTTGAAAGGAATTCCCAAATTGCTTGAGCCTCAGTTTATTGGTAAAATGAGAAGCTTGCATTAGATGATTTCAAAGGTGCTTCTCTCAGCTATAAAATTGTATGACTGTATGCCTTTTAGCCAGATCACTCCGGACTTCTTGTTAAGAAATCCAAGATTCATTAATCATGCAATGTACTCTGACATTTAATAGCAATGCCTCAAAAACAATATTGCCTCACTATTTATATACTTCTATACAGTGGACTGGGAGCTTACTTGTTAGTCTCCTAAAACCTTACTGAGAGCAAAGGATTCAGATATAAATGGTTTACTTAGAGAAATGTCTCCAGGAGAAATTAGTAAGGGTATGAAAGAAGCAAGATAGGGAATAAGGTAAAACCATAAAATGTAGTGTTGCAGGGTGGTCCTCTGCTCTATCTGACCTTAAGGTATCTGCCAGAGGACTCGATCAGTTGTGTGGTATGCTCTGCTTTCCCTTTTTTCCAAGTTCAGTTTTGTTTCGATTGCATCTACAGTAGATATACCTTTACTTCTTCAAATATGCTAAACTTTTCCCTGCCTCAGGCCCTTTGCCTATGCTACCTCCTCTCTGAAGCTCTTCTATGCTGCATGGGTGATCACATCTTTCATCTGTGCATTTAACATTCTCTTTGAGATAATGAAGACAGAATGCCAAATACTCTTTTTCTGACTGTAAAGGCAAGATCTGTCTCTGTCCATTTGGGTTCAAATCTCTACCATAATTAAAAGACTCACCCTGAAGGCATGCCCTGGAAAGATCTTGGGCAAACCAGGTTGAGAAACGTAGTTCAGGTTATAAATTAAATGTAAATGCAAGATTAATTGAAAAGCAGACCTAAGGAAGGCATTCAGATACAAATAGGGTCATACACTTGGAACTTGACTGGAAATGCAAGGAAATGCTGGGGATAAATACTGCCTGCCCTATTCACTCTTCTCAGTTAAACTTGACATCTCAACCATATAATTATTATAAAATCGGACTGATATGGCTTTCATTTATTTATTTCTATAATAAAAAATGGCATAAAAGAGAAAGGAAAAGAGAAAGAGAGAGAAATGCACTTAATAGAGGTATAAGAACTATGATCCACCCACACTGGACTCCTTCATGTCCAAATGGACCGAGTATTTTCCAGCTTCAAGCTCCTGCTTGATCAGCTCCTTTCCAGCATTCGGGTCCCAGAAATCCCATTTCCACAGCTGGGAATTCCCTGCAAAGCCTATCAAAGTACACTCCCCTAAGAACTTATAAAGTTTAGTTTATGGTGATTATTACATTCTACAATGGGTTTTTTTTGGGGGGGAGGGAGCTTATTTGTTCATTACCTCTACACATAGTTTCTCTCCTATGTTTTCAGTATATAGATTGAGGTCCTCAGCAATTACCATAGTGTCTGTGTTAGAAAGATAGTTAGATAAATAACCAGCCAGCTAGCTAGGGAGCTAGCTAGATAGGTAAAAAGATGATGGATGATAGATAGAATAATAAATATAGATATGCAATAGCTATATAGACATACTCAATAATTAATTATTGCATTGACAAATTAAATCTATCAACTCTTTACCTATCCAAAGCAGAAATATTAAATTAGGACTACTAGGTACATTATTTCATATAAACACAAAATATATTATTTTAGATCTCTGGACTAGACATCATCTTTGGCATAATGTCAGTGGAAAACATCTAATCAGAAATCTGAAAATCAACTTCTGAATCTATGTTATGAAGTGTTGTATCTAGAAAAATATATATTTTTCTTTTCTGGCAACTTTGTCATTTTTTTATGTTTTCAAAGAAGATGATATATAAAAAATGTAGGCTAAAAGAAAATGAATCCATCTCAGGTCATGCCCTGTGTAATTTCATGATTACAAAGGCCATGACTCCAACTGACAACTTCATGTTAGTATCCTGAGAAGTTTCATAATTATGTAATGCCTGCTTTCTGGGTTTATTGTCATTAATATCCCTAAACATGAATACAAAAATAACTGGTGTAACTGTCGGTAATTTAGTTGTCAAAATTGTACAAGTTGGTTCCTCCGAAAATGTACATGTATAAGAGAAAATTATCCACCTTTATAATGTCACATTTGGGCAAACTTTCTGTGAAACACAAGATATTCTTTTCACTTAGCCCGTTAAAATTAAGAAGTCAGGAAATAATGCCAATAATGCTATGTGAAAATGTTTTAAATATTGTGTTTTCTCAAAATTCTACTTAAAAACTGTTCTGGCATTTATTTTCCCAAGGTTATATGTCTATTTCCTGATTTTCTACATGTTAAAAAGCTATCAAAAGTTAATGAAAATTTGAACAATGTATGTTATAAAGACACTTTCTATAGAAAGTAATATAGGGTCTATATAATTTAATATTTGGCTTTTACCATTCTAGGGCTTGCTATCACTGTCTTCCATTTACTTTGTAATATACAAATATCACAGATTTCATTGACAATTCTTAAGTAATTGAAATCGGCATTTTGTATAGATTGTGAATTCCCTCTGAAATCTTGTCTCTATCAGTGAGGATGATTTCAACTTCAACTAACAGAAAATCAAGACAGTTAATTTAAACACTGAGCAAATGTATCTCCAATTAAAAGAAATTCAGAGGTAAGTTACTTCAGCAGTTCACTAGTATTTTCAAGGTCTTAGGTTCCTTATATTTGTCTCTTTGCAAACTTCATACATTGGCTTCCTCCAAAAAATGTGTTCCATTCATGGTTATAAAATCGTTAGCATGGAGTAAGTTCCTGCTCGTCTCAAGGCCTCATGTTTGTACAAGGTCACCCACGGAAGAATCGTGTACGCACATGGCAGTGACTGAATCTCATTCCACACCCACTCCTAAACCAATCACTGGTAAGAGCAATATAATTACATGACTAGGATACATGAGTCGGAATTCACTCTGGAAAGAAGAACAAAGTCTCAGTCCGGCGGGGTAGATGCTTGAAAATACGCAGCTTTATACGCAAAAAATAAATGATTGTTGAATAGGCAAGAGACAGTACCTGCTTCAGTGACTCCTCAGGGAATACACAGGATAACAAAAAAATAAGTTTGGTAGATCCCAACGAAACTGATGTGAGAATTTGCTCTAAGCTAGTGGCAAGGCTACTAAAATGAGATTTCACTGCATTCCAGTTCTCAGTTTCTATCTATTACTTTTCATCACTAGGACTTACCCACTGGCAACAGCGTTATAAGCTGCAACCTGGAGAAGTCAAGAATTACCTTCCATCTTTATTAATGTGCAGCATGTATTTGAGTAGTTTTGTTATTCATATACTTTATTTATATTTATACTCAGTTCATTAGGAGGTTTTATAGGTGAAAATGTATGATTTACAGTGTTTACTCTGGCTCCGTAATAGTTTTATTATGCAGGCACAGTTAAAGGGAAAAAAGTATAGCACCATCTCGCCTTGAGAACCTCTTGCTGTTGCAAAGTCTTCTATAAAATTTTCTGTGGCCATGGTAGTGACATAATTCCCCTGTGGAACAAGATTCTGGGGGGTTGCAACTCCAAACAGATGAGATTGATACAATTTCTGTTGTTGGATGTGGTGGTTTCCAAAACCAGATCTGAAACATCAGCGGTTATTTTGCCGAATGTCACATGTTTGCATGTTTGTCTGGCTCCAATGAGAAATCCCTTAACAATGAAAATATGCTTTATTCCAAAGACATTTTAGGAAATGAAATTCAAATTTTCTAGCAGTGAGCTGTACTTTTGAGGAGTCAGCTTCTTCCAAATTTTCTTGCACCGCATAAAAAAAGGTCAACCATGGATACAACTAAAGAACCATCACTTATTGTATTTTTCACTCTTCAAATACCCTAATGGTTAACATAATCAAAAGCTTTTCACCTTAAATCTTTATCTCTTTCTTGATTCTCAATGTTTTGTTGCTAAGTGACCTTCAATAATCCCCAAAACTCCCAATGAAAAAGTGTATTTATTACAATATTTTATGTATTCAGTTTCCTGTATTTTGCAAACTAATTTCAAACATACAGAACCTGAAACAAGACTCTTCATGGAAACCCAAATTCCCAAAATATTATGTATATTTCTAAAGCATTTATAGATTGAAGTTTGAAACCTGCACATACCCTGAAACTCCAAGTAATAGACATTTCTTTTTTTTAGTAGCAAAATAAAATAGAGTATATACCTTACCCATATTGTCTGAATTCTGAACCACTGTACCTACATTGAACTTGGAACAATATTTCATCTATGCTTTTACGATATACCAAAATACATGAGAGAACATGTCTTTCCCTCCATTCAGCTTTTTGGAAATTGCTATTAATGATTTAGTTGATTTTCAATCATTTATTTTTTACAACCATTTTTATATATTTTTGCAACTATTAAGTGTATCCTCAGGGCATAACATGGTGCTAAGAACTGTGGAAGATAATAAAATAAATAATGACAAGAAGTTTATGATCTAAGAATAAAAAATAGTCATGTATGATTCATGGAAGTCTGCCACAGCAGCATTTCATAAACAACATAAATTGTTTATGAGTGAAAGATCCCCATCCCTAGCACTTCCTAGATGAACAATTACATGAAACACTCCGTCACTGTGTGCTGGATCAAATCATAGATTGGGTCAGCGTTGGAGAAGGGAGTCTGACAAGTTGGTCTGAATGCTTGGAAATGAGGAAGATAACATTACCCCTTTGAGAATTAAACCTGAGTATCCAGGGGAGGAAAAAAGTCCTTAGAAAGTAGGGCCCCATTGAAAATGCTAATATATAACTGAAGGATTTATTTTATCCAAAGGGGAAATCATGGAGAAAGTGAGAGACACTTGAGTTCATTGCTTCATTTAGCTATTGGCTGTGAAAGTGGCTGTGTTAGATGTATTTCCCTTGAGAACTTGAATGTTTCTCATTCTAATGCCCAGGTTATCACAAGGACAGAGAGAAATATGAGTCACAAGAGTCAGTAAATATTATTTCCCATTTACTGACAAGACAATATGTATCATCAGAAGGCTCTGGCCCAATATATAGTTTTTCATTAACATAAAACGTACTTCTAGGAAGTGCACATTATCCATTTTTGGTATTTCCTATCTCTATGTTCTTGACTTTTTAATGTGGGTCTTGCCTCCTGGTACTTGGTTGTACTAACGCTCTGATCCAGGTGGCGGCATTTCCATTCTGGGGTCCCTGTCAGTCTCACGGGGTTTTTCGTTAAGTATGGTTCAGTCACTCAGGGACAATTTTTTTCTGCACACTGACCAAATTTTGTTTGGACTTTTCATGAACCACATTTTTTCAGTCTTTCCTTGAATCAAAGGACTACCATTTATAGATGCATTTTGCTCTACACTGATCTCCCCAATTAGCAAGCCCTAAATTTCTGGTTATTTGGTTCTACCAGTTTTCACCTACAGCAGTTACAAAAGGACACATTTCAACCTTAGTCTAGCAGGCAAATGACCTCGTTTCATCAATAAAAATATTAAATAAATTGTCTCCAGCACATCCCTGATATAATATTGTCAAGGTATATACTATTAAGATATGTGTATACCATCATTTGTTGCAATATATTTATTTATTCCAGATGTGTACATAATTTATACTTAGAATCACTGAGAATTTCATTAACTGAAAGTCAATTTAAGGGTATTATTTGTGAAGACTTATTAAATAGAATATGAAACTGGAGGTTATTTTCTGCAGGGTCAATGCAATATTCTGAAGGAGTTTTTTTTTTTTCTTTTTTAAATATAATAATTGGGGGAGAAAACAGTAGATACTCTAATGGATATTGAAAACAATTGTTTAAAGATTTTATTTATTTATTTTTAGAGAGAGGGGAAGGGAGGGAGAAAGAGAGGGAGAGATACATCAATGTGCAAGAGATACATGGACCAGTTGCCACTCACATGAGCACAACTGGGGACCTGGCCCACAACCCAGTCATGTGCCCTGATAGGGAATCAAACCAATGACCTTACAGTGTGCAGCCAAGTGCTCAATCCACTGAGCCACACCAGCCAGGGCATAATAACGGATATTCACAAATGGTAAGACAATTCTCAGATTACTGAAACAGTACAAACTCTAAAAAGATTACAAAAATAACAAAAGCCAACACAGAAGCAACACTGGAGAGATAAAAGAAAAAAAAAGTTACACGTATTTTAGCATCAGCTCAACCTAGTATAATAGTTTATCTTGTTTGGAACATCTTCAACTTTTTAAATCTTATTTTTGTTCTATGTGAAATAGAAATGATAACATCTACTTATTTTATTAACATGAAAATTAAATTGTGATATTTGCAAACTGCCTTGTGAAGTGTCTGGCATTTGATAAAATACACTCAATGGTGAATATCAATATTATGAATACATAAATGTTAATAAAAACTCTCAGTGGTGTAAATATTTATGTAAGGAGTTGGTTGCAATGTCCTACCAGGTAACTTGCCCTGGTCAGAGATACAGTGCTAAACTTCCTGTCTGTTGAAATGGAAAACTGTAACCTGTTTGAGGGATTTGGGCTGTTAAGTTAATTAAACAATGAGGTCATTAGTGCCTCTAAAGCTTTGATGGCCCACATAAGCAAACCAAAGCCTAAACCTGCAAATGCCTCAAGGTTACAAAATTAAAGCCTAAGGACAGCCGATCACAACTAATGAGCTAGGTTTTAAGCTATAGTCAATCAATAGATTTCTTTGCTTCTGCACCAACTCTGTAAGTCTTTCTCTGACTTCTGCCTGTGATTGCACCTAACAACCTCTGATTTGGTGATGCCCCATCCCGATCAATTTTTCCTCAAATAAGCTCTTAAAAATTTTAATATGCTTTAGTTTATGTCTTAACAAGCCTCATCAAGGAAAAATCTATGACCACGAAAGGCAGCAATGGACTGAACTTTATTGGGTGCACTTGGACTGGGATGCATGACAGGTCATGTCCATCACAGTGTGACATTGTCCAGATGCTCAGGTGAGGGGGGCACTATTCCAGAGGAGAGGAACGCAAGGGAACTCTCAAGGGAGAGAGTGCTTACCTCTATAGGTGATGCCTCTCAGCAGCACAGGGAGTCTCTGGGTCAGAGGACTGTGAGGGGCTGAGACCAAAGGGCTGCAGTGACTTCGAGCCTTACAACTACAAGGAGCTAACTTACCAATGGATAAGAGCTGCCAGTTGAGGTTGTATGGGATATGTAAAGCAAGCAGGTTCTCATTAGGGATCTTTTAAAACAGTGTAAAATTTTAATTTATTGGTCAGTTTCAAACTCTTATACGAATGAGCCATCTCTAGCTCATTCATATAAGAGAAATGTAACTTCATGTTACAAAACATGAATTGGGGGTGGTCTTTCAATTCTCTCCTGAATCTATGGTTTGCATAGTCTAACTTGTAAAGAAACATTTTCAATATGAGTTTCTGGTTACATGAAATGAATTATTTGGCACTTATATCAATTGCTATGGGAGGCAAAATTAACCCACTTTTTACCTTTAAAACTTCAAAAAAATAAAATACCCATGATAAATCAGATAGTTTAGTAGAGTCAGCAATTTAGAAAAAGTTTATGGAATTTCAATGGCAAAGAAATGTTGATATGCTTCCTAAAGTAGCAACATGTCACAGGAAGTAACGTGAATAGTCTGGTAGAGAGAATGAAGGCCCCTAAAGACATTTATACCCTAATTTGCATAACTGTTGAATATATTACCTGACAGCGAGAAAGATTTTGCAGACATAACAAAGTTAAGGATCTTGAAATGGAGAAACTACCCTGGATTCTCCAGATGATGAGTCCTCATGAAGGTAAGAGAGAGGCAGGAGAATCAACACCTGGCAAGAAGATGTGACAACGGAAGTAAAAGTCGGAGAGCAAAACAGAGAAATGGCAAGGGAGGGAGATCAAATATTGGGATACTGAGGAAGGGCCAAACACCAAAGGATGCAGCCTCTAAAACCTGGGGAAGGCTGGGAAATATTCTCCCCTGGAACATCCATAAGAACATACCTCTGCCATCTTGACCTACAGTAAAATAAGAAATATGCTTTCTTTTAAGCCACTGACTGTGGCAATTTGTTGTAACAGCACCAATAAAATACTAATACAGCATCCATTTTTAAGTAAATGATATATAGCTTGTAATTATATAGCAATTTTTAGTAAATTCAGTTCAAATAGTATAGCTAGTTGGACTTAAATAGAATGTCACTTACAGGCTGAGCATGAAAATGTATTAAGAAAAATAAGCCACCTTAATGCTGAACTGAAAGGGTTCCAAGAGAATTCTCTAAATGATGAGATGAGATGGTTTCTGTTATGGACTGAATTGTGCATCGTGCCCCCTCCCCATTCGTATGCTGAAGTCCTATACCCCAATGCAAGTGTTTTCGGAGATAGAGCCTATAAGAAAGAACTAAAATTTAATGAGGACTGAAGAGTGACCTCATAATCCAGTAGGGTATGTTGTCCTTATAAGAAGACAAGACACTTTGTCATTCTCTTTTCATACTTTTATAGAGAAAAAGCTATGTGCAGACAAGATATATATCCTGGTGTGTGTGTGTGTGTGTGTGTGTGTGTGTGTGTGTGTGTGTGTGTATTCCTTTTTCAAGCTTCTTGGTATGTCTGTCTTACTCAAATGAGGACATAAGGGAAAGGATTTTTTTCTGTCCCATTCTCAACTATATCCCAGAAATTGGAGCTCAGTGTAACACACAATAGCTATTCAATAAATATTTATTGAATAAATGAATTAATTAATATAAACATTAATGTCTGTCTACATGCAAATATTTTAAATTATTTTTTCTTTTTCATATTTAATATTTACAATGATGTGTTTCTTTAAAAGAAATTTCCCTCTAATATGTGCAGCCCTCATTGTTTTGAAAAACATGATTCAGACAAGACAGGGTAAGTTCCATATTCTGGAAATCCTTCAACACGCAGGACTACTAGGTTGCAATAGGTCATCAGTGAAGGTGCAAATCTCAGAAAGCAGAAAGTACAGAATCAAGTGAAGCTGGCAGACAGGAGACAGTCATTGAGGAGTTTGCTCAGTATGGAGAAGAAATGAAGGAAGGGTCAAAAAGACTAGTAACAATTGTAGCTAAAAAATTACTGAACACTTGTTATTTTCAAAGTATTTGCAAGGTTTTTTGCACATATAAGGAATAATATTTGGAAATTTTAAGCCATGAGCTTTCTTTCTTACTGTCTCATGACTCTCATCAGAGGGCTGGATGGAATGGGTCATAGAGAGAAGCTTAAGGGCAACCTTCAAGGTTCACTGTATAATTCAAAGTAGGTAGGTTTCATAACGAGAGGCCAAGTTAAGGAGAAGAAATATTTGTCGCCAACCCAGTGAGAAAGGACTTTCATCAGAAGCAAGTGCACAGGGGACAGAGGCACTACACAATGATAAAGCAAGTAAATCTTGCTAGGAGAAGCTGGTAAGAAGAAGGGGACAGGAAGTAGAACAGCTTCCTTTCTCTTAAATATTTGAAGTTATATCAAATTTGTTTCCACACCCAGAACCATCCTGAGAGCATAATTATCATAGAAGAAGGAGGAGAATGGGGAAACATGGAGACTTTAAATGGAAGGACAATCTTGATACCAAGTTTAAATTTGAATTTAGTTTGAATATTGGCTAAGACTAAACTTTCAATGGAAACTAAATTTTAAACTGGAATAGCTAAATTACTTCTAGTGGAATTAAATTATTAGTCTCTACAGGTGGCCTGGACAGAATGTATTTATAATAATTTTTTCAAGTGATTCTAATATGTACCTAGGCTTGAAAACCAATGATTTATCCAGACCATGGTCCCAGAACCGTGAAGATTTCAGAGATGACTATTCTAATTCTTTCTTTCTTTCTATCCACTATCTCTTTCCTCCCTCCCTCTCTCCCTCCCTCTGTCTCTCCCTCCCTCCCTCTCTCCCTCCCTCCCTCCTTCCCTCCCTTCTCTCCTTCCTTCTTTTTCCCTTTTTCTCCTTCCTTTTATCTTCTTTACCAAGGTTTTACATAGAGTGAAGTTAACAACACAAGACTGTAAATTATTTCAGACTCTTCAAAAGGACACTCACTACTCCATTGACTTCAAAATTGTGAGAAGCCAAGATTCACAATAATCTAATCACACCCCTTCTCTTCCTATCTGCATGCTGCTTCTGCTTATTTCCCCATTGAATGGAAACTTATCTTTAGTCAAACTATGAGTTCTCTCCACCTGTCATTTCTAGCCAGTATCTATGATTTGAATCTTTAGGCAAGGTCCAAATAGGAAAAAACAAATTGGACTTTATAAAACAAAACAAAAATAGGTTTTTTCCTCCAAAAGCATATATATTCTCAATGTAAACTCAAAAAAGTCAACTCTAAGTCTCAAAGTTGATATGGCAATTTATTCTGGATGGAATTATGTTGTCCTTGCCTGAGGTGATAAACTCAGGGTTAGCCCTAACAGAAGAAAACTGCAAGAAAATATTACATATCACTGAATGAAATACAGGTGAGAAAATTGATGTAAACAGAGCCATTTCAAAATGGAGCTGGAATCACTATCCCAGAGGAAAGGCTTTGCACCTCTTGTTCCTTGAACCTTTAGAATGTTTGAACTGTGCAGAATAACCTTCAAACCGGACCAAACCAGCACTGTATTCCAAACAACTATCTGTAAAGCTAACAGGAAAGCCAACATCTTGACTAGGAAGACTGAAAAATTAAGGGCATTTTACAGAATTAGCAGCATGATGTATGCCTAAAGAAAAACAATTTATTACCACCAACAGACATTCCTTCTTTATATTAATGTAGTTATTCCCCTCCCATTTCTCATGAAAACCCATTGCCCTTTACCCCATAAGAAGAACAATGTTTAACTTTCTGTCTTAATTAGCGCTTCCCAGCATTGCAATTCTTTTTTATCTCAAAAAAGTGCTTGTTGCTTTTTACTTTGGCTTTTTGTTTTTAGGTTAATATAGATCATATTAATATTTTCCAATATCATGACACCATTATTTGATCTCCATGTATTAATTGCCTTAAAATCAAAAGATGGTCATAATAAGCCCCATGAGATTGTTTTAAGGATTAAATAATGCAATTCATAACCACTGATTACAAAATAATTGACATAGGGTATGCTTGCAATAAATGGTATTCTACTATTATCATCATTATTTTGTATAGAATGAAAATTAATATATATCAATTTCACCATGATCACTGGAAACACACAAAATCTCATGAATTGATAAAATAGCTTATTACCTCAGAATAATGAAAATAACATTGATTTTCAATTTTAAGTGAACTATTTTGTCTTGTTTGAAGTAGACTAATAGCAAAGGTATTTGATCACCTTCCAGTAGCTTATCTACATGTTTTTCTGTATTGGTACAATTTATAGATAATAAATATTCTATACTACCTGAGATAAGATTTAAAACACAGGTTGATTTTCTCTGTTCTCTTATTTCTTTGTTTCTTTCCACTATGTGCACCAAGTCACTGCTGCTAAATTAATCAAGAATTAGAAAATAATCCATTGGATTATCTTTATCACCATGTAAAAATTATACTGGAAGAGATTTATGATCTTAGAATATTCATTATCTGAGGCTCTGACTATTAACATTACTTGGAAAAATAATCCTATTCAACTTGAAATACTTGAAAGCTTATATATGTAAATTTAAATCAAAATATTAATGTGTTGAAAGTCATTTTGCATAATTAAATAACAAATTTATTAGTCAATATTTATTGAAAAATCTAATGTGTAACTTAATTAAATTAATATATACGATAGATCTTCTAATTTATTAAACCTGAACAACATACAACACAAATATCAGTTAAAAACATACAGTGTACTTTTAAGAGTAGAGGTTTTGAAATATAAAGTAATTCATTTTAATAATTAGTATAGAATATGACTTCTCCTTTGAAGTAACATCCTTCCAGGAACTAAAAATAAGTGATGAAATTATGTTTTCATTATTCAGGTATTTGTTTATTTCCCTTTATTTAAATATTCAAATATTTTATTTACTCATTTATAGTACCCTGTACATTGAAGTCTGAGCTGTTGATCCAGTAGTTGCGCTCCTAACCAGATAAACAGTTCCCTGCCGCATTGCAAGTGTAGCCAAAATACTGTTCACTTACTGAACATCTATAAGCTCTCTTTCATTTCCCACCCAGGTTGCAGCAGCTTCAGACTGTGTAAAAGTTCTAGACAATGAAAGGAGAGTAGAAGTCATACTTCAGAATCTTCTTCCTCTGCCACAGTAATTGTGAAGGGCATGCTCTGAGTGAACAAAACACAAGATCATAGCAATCTAAATACCCGAGGCACCAGATGAAATGTCTGAATCAGTAGTCCCACTTGAAACTGCAGCTGTACCTAAGTATCATGGTTAAGGCAGACAGGGCCATTGAAACACCTTCAGCAAAACCTACAAGTAATTACATAGCAGTTCTCTCTTATCCAGCAGGTGATGCCTGAAACCACAGGTTCTGTCAAGCCCATTATATACTACATTTGTCCTATGCATACCTAAAATAAAGTTTAATGTGTACATTAGTCACCGTAAGATATTAACAGCAATAATAAAATAAGATGATTTATAACAATACACTGTAATAAAAGTTATGTGACTGGCTTTGAGACATCATTAAGTAAAATAAGGGTAACTTGAACACAAGCAGTGAGTGAGATACCACAACAGTAAATCTAGTAACAGAGCAGCTAGTGAATGACTAAGGGGCTGGATACACTGGACAAGGGCTGATCTGCATTCTAAGCAGGTGAAAACAGATGGCTTGAGATGGTGTCATGCTGCTCATAATGGTACACACTTTTAAATTTCTGAATTATTTATTTATGGATTTTTTTTCATGTTTCTTTTTATTTACTTTTTTATTCTTGTTCAAATAAAGTTGTCTTCATTCCCCAGCCCCCATCACTCTCCCTGGCCCCACACCCATGCCCCACATCCACACTTAATCCTACCCCCTTTTGGCTTTGTCCATGGGTCCTTTATACATGTTCTTTAACAACCCTTCCCTGTCTTTCCCCGTTATCCTCCTCCTCTCTCCCCTCAGGCTACTGTTGGTTTGTTCTTTATTTTCATGTCTCTGGTTATATTTGATGCTTGTTTGTTTTGTTGATTAGTTTCAACTGACAGGTGAGATCATGCTGTATTTGTCTTTCACCATCTGTCTTATTTCACAGCATAATGCTCTCCAGTTCCATTCATGCTTTCACAAAGGGTAGGAGCCTTCTTTCTTTCTGCTGTTTAGTATTCCCTTGTATAAATGTACCACAGTTTTTTGATCCACTCATTTACTAATAGGCACCTAGGTTGCTTCCATCACTTGATTATTGTAAATTGTGCTGTTATGAACATTGGGGTATGTAGGTTCTTTTGAATTGATGTTTCAGAAACAGAAATTAGAAAAGAATCTCATTTGCTCTAGCAACAAGAAAAATAAAGTACCTAGGAATAAATTTAACCACAGAAGTAAAAGACCTGTAGTCATAAAACTGAAAAACACTGAAGAAGAAATTAAGGAAGACACAAATAAATGGAAACATATACCATGTTCATGGATTGGAAGAACTGACATCATCAAAAGGTCCATATTACCCCAAGTAATTTATAGACTCAACGCAATCCTTATTAAAATACCAATGGCATATTTCACAGATATAGAAGAAACATTTCAAAAATGTATATGTAACCATAAATGATCCCGAATCGCCACAGCTATTTTGAAAAAGAACAAAGTAGGAGTGATCATGATACCTGATACCAAACTACATTACAGGTCTTCCTCCCCTGGCATATAGGTAGTCATGTGATTTTGACCCTTCTTACCTTTCCTCCTTAGATATAACATCTAGGTTGCAGTTGTATTTCAGCTTCAGGTCCAAAAAGCAGCAAAACCAAACTCATGACTTCCAGACCGGTGCTATGACTAATGATCTCTATCCTAGCACAGACGAATCAGGGGAGACCACAACTCTGAAAGGATATGTCTGGAAAAGCTGAAAAATATTCAATTGAGATCCTTCCCTAAGACCACCCCACCCCTAAACTCACAGCATTTAAATACCCTCAAAACAAAGGAGCCAGCCCAAACATCACCCCCACCCCTGGGGAGTATACCTGCCCCTTTCCCTTACCCCTCTTCTTTTCCTATGGGCATGCCTCTCCTAAACTCTAGCTGGGGTGTCAAACTCATTTTCACCAAGGGCCACATCAGCCTCACAGTTGCCTTTAAAGGGCCAAATGTGATTTTAGGACTGTACAAATGTAACTACTCCTTAACTAGAGGCAAGGAGCTCGGTCCTACTACAGGGTAGAAACAAGGTGCCAGGCCAGATAAAACAAGGTGGAGAGCTGGATTCGGCCCATGAGCCTGTGTTTGCCACCTGTGTTAAGGGGTCCCAGAAGACTTGCAACCAGGGCAGCAGTGGGCAGTGGCAGCCTCTCCTGAGCTAACCCCCTGAACCTGTCTCCGAGGTCCACTTTTCTCTGACTTTCCAGTGAGCTGACAGCAGCCCCTCCTTGGCTCACTTCTTTTCTGTAACATTTCTGAAGAGTCAAAGCAGCCCTCCCTAAGGTCTCCCCTGTTGCTTTTATCCTAAGTGTTTCCTTGTTACAGTGTCCTCAGCTTTAAAACAACATACTCTCAAAATCACCTGGACTTGTTGGTGAGACCTTTCCTGCGTGAAGTCAAGGATCCACAGGATTGATACAGGGTGACCCAAGGCAGACCACCTTGGGGCCTCATTCCTATCTGGTAATAAAAAGACTACAAAGATGGAGAAAGAATGTGTTTTGATGACCTTTGGTATCCTCATCCTTTATGAGTATTTCTTCTATCTGATGGAATTTTTTTTCACTGTAGTTTTTAGAATACATTTTGTAATAACAAGTTCTTCCAAAACTTTGTTACTTTTTCATTAAAGAAATTGTATTAAGCTAGTCAAAGCTCTGCATGAACTTTTATTTCTTTTTCTTTAAGAAGATGGGAATAACAATAAAAATAGTATCCAAATAAGAGCAAAGGTGAACAAATGAGATTTCATGAGACTTCATAAACCAAGTGCTTGGAGCCCAAAAGGTGCTCATTGTAAAAAGCTCCTCTTTCCACCCGACATTAACTATGTGAAGGGGAGAAGAATTTGTCACACTAAAATATGCCTCTTTGACATAAGGATTATTTTAAGCTGATTACATTTAAGAAACTGTAGACACAGGAGAAGCTCTGAAAATGGTAATAGTCATCCTTCTGTAAGGGACATTTAAATTTATGAGAGAAATCTCAATTTTTAGGGTATCTCCCTGACTGTACCAGGAAGAAGGGAATGAATGAATCTCTAGAAACTGTTGTCAATGGAGAAGACCAAGACACATCTCCATAAACTTATTTTGCTTTACTGTGCTTGGCCTCAAAATCTCTCATCACTGGCTCCCCAACCTCTAACATCTTCTGCTGTGTTTAACTGGAGATTTTATTTAAGGTGATGGCTTGGGCCACTTCAGGAAGTTACTCAGCTCTTCTGGATATCTTCCATGTGTACATACAGGAAGTGTATATGTTATTAAACTTTGATATGTTTTTCTCTTGTTAATCTGTGTTTTATCACAGGGCAATTTCAGCCAAGAACCTAGAAGAGCAGGAAAACCAATTTTTCTTTCCCTACATATACTCTAAATGATAACATACTAATACCTCCTTCAAACAAGATATCAAATGTGCTAGACTTGGTGTTCATATACTTGTTAAGCCACATCCAATTCTTCTGAATAAGCAGGTACAATGGAAAACTCTGGGAGATCAACTCTGCTTTCTCAAACAGCACTGTCTAGCTAAAAGCTGTGAGAATCACCTTAAATAGCTTTTAGTATAAAAAATTCATACCCACACACCATTAACTCACAAAGACAAGTTGATTAAGTTAGGAAGTGGCTCATTCAATTTGTAGACATTAAAATTATTTTAAAACAGATGTGTTATGCATTTTGTTCTGTTTCTGTTATTTGTAAGATTAGATTTTATTTCAAGTTACGCTTGGTAAATGCCAGTGTTTGTGATAGCATCAAGCTCTGGATTTATTCAAATATATCTGTTCTGTGTGCACTGCACACTCGGCCACTCTGTCTTCATTGCAGGTGAGGTTAATGTGCAGCAGTGGGATGCACAGGTCACACACCTTCTTGTTTTACCTCCAGAAACGGTGATAAAACTGGTATGAAAATTCCGCAGGCAAGGGAGATTGGTTTTAATCACTGTCTACATTCTTTCACTTGCATATTCCTCCCTCTAGTTGCATATAAAAGTGTGTCTTTAGTCAAAACAAAAATAACTCCAGCAGGTGTTCATTTCTTGTCTAACACATTGTATCTCTCTTTAGGGACAAGTTTCCAGTGCTTCCACACCACAGGCTATGTTGGAAAAAAAAAAAAGTCCCCTACGGTGAAAACATTTTTTTAAATGAACCCTCATTGGGGAAAAATTCCTCTTAATGGATTATAATTTACTTAATATGTCAAATAATATATTTCTTTGGTCAAAAGTTTGGCAAACATATGTGTATAATAATATGAGAATTCCAGTGGAGATAGTTACATAAAGAGCAGCAAGACATGTTTATTACAATTTGTTTGCATTTTTCTAACAAGTGCTCAGATGTATTTTCCACTATTAAATATACCTGTAATATAATATATTGCTAAGGATTATATTATCTTTGTGATAAAAAATAAAAGAAACAATTGACAGAAGTGTAATTTCTTCTAGTTAACAAAAAATTTAGCCAATGATAATCTTTGGTAATCAAGTATTGTTTCATGCTTTAAGATTGTTTCTTTTATTCTCTTTATTTCTCTTTGGAAAAATATTTAAACTTTTCTTTCATAAGAAATACAGATAAACGAGAGAACGTGTAAGATGAATAATATATCTGTAAAAAAAATTGAGATAAATTATCTTTGATATTATCTCTTTTTTTGGTGGAAAATTAAAATAAATTTATTTACTGATTCAGTCACTTTACATTTATTCATTCAGTATATTAACCATTAAACCATCAAACAGACAGTAGCATTTTACCATAATTATTCATTCAGTAAGAAGTAAATAAATAGAAAAACATGACCCAAGTATATTATGAAAACATGTTATAAATATATGATATTTATCGTAATTTTGTTGCCAACAAGCGTTTTACTTTTCTTCTTTTTGTAACTATTTGGAAAACTTCCCCCACACCACACATTGAGTAAAAGTAAATTTTTAGTCATAGGTACTGTATTGTCTTTGGTCAAAGTTTGGATGTATTTCTCAATCTAAGTCAGTTTTAGCATTCCTGGACTATTTGTTGTTTCAAAAGGGGTACATCAGTCAACTAGGACACAACAGAATCTTTGTGAAGGTTGAATGAGAGATCGGGAAAAAAATATGTGTTGGGGGTGGAAGGTTTTCTTAAAATTTCTGGTTACAGAGATTGAATACAATGAATGGAAATCTATTGGCAACCATTTTCTGTATCATATGGGAAAAATTGTTAAAATAGGAGCAATATTCATCAGAAGATTCAATATTCTGATGAAGAGAAAAAGAAGAGGGAAAACAAGAATAAATGAGAAAGAGAGAGTGAGATTGAACAGGAGCAGAAGAAAGGGCTGTGAGCATCATTTGAGCTCCTGAATCCAAATGCAGCCAAAGCCAGACTTCCTATCCCCTTCCCAGTCACCATAGTCAGCAAACTTCATTTAAAACTTAGAAACACCGATTGTCTAACCCACTATGCTGTACACCTGAAACTAAAATAAAATGATATCTAATGTAAGCTGTAATTTAAAAATAAAATAAAGTAAAAACTTAGTAACAATAGCACCATTAAATTCTTATGTAACTGAATGTTGAAAGTAACCTTTTCTTGCTGGCTCAGCTTTTTGCAGAGAACTCAAAGGTAGAGAACAAGTCCTTAAGTCCTACATCCTCAGCTGAGGTTCTCACCCTTCTTTTCATACCTCCTAAAGCATACAGTTAACTCATTCAGTATGCCCTACCCTTTACCCTGAGGCTATTTGAGGGGGGGGGGGCATTCCTTGGAGTTTGGAAAGGCCAGAGGTCAGGATTTCTTTGGAAAGACTTGGTCCTGTGCTCTGTGTTCCCAACCTCTTCTGCCGAGTGGGAGGAGAACAGGCTGCTTTCCTCTCATCTCATCCTGGAGATGGAGCCTGGAGGAAAGTCATTTGGAGAGCTATGGTCCCCTTAAAGAATGAGGAGCACAGAGGAGGGTTTCTGATCTCACCTGCCTAAAGAAGTCTAAAACTAGACACTGTTGACTGAGTGAAACTGTGCACAAGGAAATGTGTTCAGATTACTTCCTAATATGTGAATTGCATTGAGCAAATCTGCATTTTCAAAACAAGCGTTAATAGAATTGGCTATATTTTAAGCCAAGTGAGTAGATAGCAATGATACTAATGGTAATAATTATTGGTATCATTACTACTATTGTTATGTCTATATAGTACTTACTATATGTCAAACACTATTCTACAATCACCCAAAAAGGTCAAGGGAGGAAAGTCTTCAGAAAGAAATGAATGGACAAGAACTTGACCATCGGATTTTCTGTGATGGAGCTTTTCAGCAACTATGATGGAGGTAGTTTCAGAGAACACTGGCTGAGATTCCTTTGAGGAAGTATTGCCTTAGTTCTAACTGCAGTTTGCAAGATTAGAGACTCACTCTTCTTTCAGTCAAGATTGTTACATATAGACTATGCCTCAATTGTTAGAGTAATTTTACTCTCAGGTGGAGAATAGAGTTAATAGTCTGGTGACAAGTACTGTAGAACCATAGGATTAACCATCCTTGAGTCTGGCCTGTGGCAGACAATTACATTTGACTCACTTCACTCCAATTCTAGAGACTCTAACTTCTGTACATGTACTATATGTATGTGTATGTCTATCGTTATACTTACGTGTGTGTATATGTATGTGTGTGTGTATTACAGATGTGTTTGTATTTAATATTGAATTTTCAACAGATTCTGCTCTTTTCTTCTAACAAGCAAAGTCATGGAGGCTGTAACAGGTTAATGACAAAACAACCCCAATTTTCCATCCTATTCTATAACTTCTTTCATGTGTTTTTTTTCAATTCTGGCCATTAAATTTGGAGTTTGTTCTCCCATTCCTTGGATCTGACTGGCCTTGTGACTTTTTTGGCCAATAGAAAGCCTCAGAAAGTATGAGTGCCAGTTCTAAACCCAGACCTCAAAGATATTTCTCACTTCTGCTCTTTCTGTTGGGGCTTTGTGATTGCTATGAAAATGTATATGTTAGTCTTATGAAACATTAGACTTGATGGGAGTTATTCATCTCAACAAAGGTCATCCCAGACGAACCAGCTCCCAACAGACCTACCAGTGAACTGCCAGACATGAGAGTCCAGCAAAGACCAGTCAAGTTTAGTACACCTTCCATGTTGACCTATAAGCCCTTAAGCAATAATGAATAGTTGTTATTTTAAGCCACTGAATTTTGGGATGTTTTGTGACTCGGCATTACTATATAGGTAGATAACCCTAGTGAGTTTTGTATTCTGTGTCAGCAGTCACAAAAGGCCTACTATTAGATAACTAAATCCACAGGTGTTCAGAAACAAGAAACAAAACATTCATTTTGTGGTGTGGTATGGTGTGTTGAATAGCATTTTTCCAAAAATCATGTCCACCCAGAAACTCAAGATATGAACTTATTTGAAATAGGGTTTTTGTAGTTATTATTGAGGCAAAGATAGAGCTGAAATCATAGTAGATTAGGGTTAGCTATGAATAAAATAAAAGCATCCTTAAACAGAAAAGAACACATAGAGATACAAAGAAGGCGGCCATGTGAAGATGGAGACAGGTATTGGAGGTGAACCAAGAAACATCGAGGCTGGCTGAACACCTCTAGAAGGTAGGAGAGAAGCGTGGGTTGGTTTCTCCCTCAGAGCCTCCCGAAGGAAGCAATCCTGAAAACATCCTGATTTCAGAATTTTGGCATGCTAACTTGTGACATAATACATTCCCATTGTTTGAAACCACTTAGTTAAGGAAGCTCTGGGAATTTAATGCATATGGTTAACAGTAGAGATCATGTTGTTCTGGGGTCTGAGAGACAAGTACAGGAGGATGGTAACAGACAGTGAGGCAGTCTAGGGTCAATGGAAGAGAAGTTCAGAAGGAATCGGGGAATAATTGAAGAAAGTTACTAGAGGAAATGGGTTTAAATGCAAAAGGTGATGATTAGCAACGTGATGGTTGAAATATAGATTATTTGGTAGTGACAACATCAAAGTTATGAACACAGGAGCTAATGGTTGAAGAGCAGTGGGAGAAATATCAGTAAAAGGGAGAAGGTTAAGGAAGAGAGAAGTCAGGGTGTTATAGGCATCATCTATGTGGATGTTGTAGATACCATATGAATGGGCACTAATATTGAGGGAGCAGAGAGTAAGATAACTAATAAGACCTTTGATAAATTAAGGAGATTGACCACAAGGATATTGTGTGGAAGCATACTACAGTCTTAAAGCATGCACTTCAGATGAGATACTTTTTCAAGGCTGATGTGGATAATGCAAAACCAAAGATACAAGGTCAGAAAAGAACCACAACTTGAAGAGGCTGAAAGAAAAACTCATCCTTGGAGAGTTTCCACGCTTCTACAACAAGAGCAAGAAGTTGAGGAAAATTTTCAGAAACGAGAGTTGCAGTACGTAAACAGTAGAACCTTCTCCAGATGACACAACGGTGAGAAGGGAATCTCACTTGTATCTCACAGGGGGCCTGAGGGAAGAATAGAAAACTGAATGGCCAGGCTCCAGGCTCAGAGGGACATCAAGGCCCAATCAGGATTCTGTCACAGAAACTACCTGCTTAGGTCCCATTTGGAGTTGGTCACACTAGCTATTCTCCACCTCTCCACTGGCCTCTTGATTCCACCAAATCTATGGTGAACAGACTCCCACATTGACCTTGAGTCACTCAAAGATCTGACTGGGAGTATCTGAATGGGTACTAGTGAGGTAATGCTCCTTCAGAGACTCATGTGTTCAACTGTTTTGTTTTTGTTTTTTTCTTTTTCCTCCTGGGAACAATATTTCCCAGCCTACCTAAGTTATGTGTGGCCATGTCCTTGGGTCCTGGCTAATGGAATGTGGAAGTGGATAAAACTAATTTTTACTGCTTCTAGTCTTGGCTCATAAACACCTCCCACGTGACCTATTCTCTTGTTTCTCCTCTCCTGTTTGCAAGTACCAGTGACAAGACAGACTCAGAAGTTAATGGAATGTGGAAGTGGACAGAAGTGACTTTTACCGCTTTTGGTCTTGGATCGTTAATACCACACAGGAAACTTTCCATTCTCATACTTCCCCTCCCCTGCTTGTACAGTGCCAATGCTCAAGACAGACTCAGGAGCCACATGTTAAGATGATAGAGAAGACAGAATTCATGTCCTCCTACCTTTAAATGACCTTATGTTATAGAGTCCCAAATCAACAGGCAACCTGTTGTCCACACTCTCTGGTTTTGCAGGCAGTTCTGGCATCTCTCTGTGGGAACGAATGTAAGGAATGCCAGCAGAAGCTCCCACTAACTCAACCTATTACAGGACCACTTTCTGAGGGTTAACAACTGACTAGATGCCCTGTTTAGTGCTTTGCATGTTTCCTCTCATCTAATCTCTTCTAATGCATTATTTTCAAAGAACACAATAAAAATATTAATACAGGAAGATCTGATCAAATCTCTGGGCAAGAGGAGAGGCTGAGTGAGGGAGGGATCACAGGAAACATTGGAGATGATGGGAAAAACTCACACACTGCTGGTGTGGTACATGATAGATTTCCCTATCCTGGGGTGATACAGGACTTGAGAGGCTGCATTCCCCAGGTAAAAAGTAAACAAGCCAGTGTGTCCGCTAGGGCATTGTCCCTCCCACTCCCCCCCACCAAGCTAGAGTACATGTGATGACAGATTCCCCACTGGGCAGACACTTTGCAAGAGAAAGCTTTGCAAAAAGGTTTTGTAAAGCTAGGGCATGAAAAACCCTCCTACCCACTTCCCATTCCTGATTGAATGGGAAACCACAGGTCACAGAGTCATGTGTACCTGAAGGTTAACATGGCCGTAGGAGTAGGTGCTGACCTGCTAGTGTAGTCCAGGGGAAAACGCGGGGATTGGTTGGGAAGCTGGACCCTTCTGGAGTGCACAGGATCTGGGGCCAGGAAATTTACACAGAGGGTAGGGTAAAGCATGCGGCATCTTCCAAATTATGCAGCATCTTCTGCATTGCACTGATGGCCCTGCACTGTGCCTTTCTCTTCCTCTTACATCCACTCATGGACATGCAGAGGAGAACGCTCCCTGGCCCCAAGGACTAAAGCAGACTTGGGTTCCAGGCCCCACAGACAGAGCCACTGCACAACCAGATTCAGTGGTCATCAGCGACCCAGACCCCAGGCATGGGAAGCACCCCTGCGTTGAGATGGTGGTGCCAGCCACATGCACCCACTCCAAGGAGGAAGTCTGAAGCTGAGAGCCATCTACCTAGCAGCCTCATGCTCCAGAAGGACAGATAAGGATGGACCAGGCTTTCTGGACATTGTTTTGGGTTCTAGGGAGGTTGGGTTTTGTCTGTGTGAGATTGGCATGGAGCCAGGGAGATCCCCACTCCCCCATGTTGTGCAACACTTTAAAAGACCTTTTTCCTTCCTCACCCACCTTTGTCTGATGCCTGTGTTTGGTGGCAGGCAGCTGAACCCCACTTTTGCTCAGTAACAATATTGATGAGAAAAAAGCAATTTTATACTTCTACTACAAGTTTTTGACCTCTGATACAGGTACCTGATGCTTTGGGATTTTAGTAAATGAAATTTCTTTACAAGATCAAGTAAACCTCAAATTCATATTTTTTCCTTTATAAATACAATTTCCTGGAGAAGAACAACAGACACAAAGGCAATGAGAAATGGCAATGAGAAATGGAAAATACAAGTACAACTTTGTTATTGATCAAGGTAGTGCCTCTTTTCACACACAGTTCTCTTTGGCAAACCCTTTAATGTGCCCTAAGTCTCCATGTTCCCTGTCACCACGTGGAAGGAGAAAGCGGAAGGATTATATTATTCTCATGGGTTTCGCTGTTTAATGCAGTATAGCTCCAACGACTACTACATGTGGCTAATTTACTGTTGTGAAATTCTGAAAATGGGTCCCTCTTGAATTACAGCAAGCAAGACAGAAGAATGGGCAGATGGAGAAGAGCTTTTCTTCTCCTCCAAAATATAAGCTTTTTTTTTTTTAAATCAAGCACTCCTTTTCTAATTCTCACTCTTTGAAGTTAACCTCTCTTTTATAACTCCTCTTTTTCTTATCTCATTAATTACACCCTGACTTGTTTGGTATCATTGTGAACTGTAGTCCCTTGATCTGTTTCCAATTGTTCTGGACCAGTGTTTCTCAATATGTGATTAGTGATATTTCTCAATGCACAATTCAGAGCATTTGTGACAGAATCACCTGGGGCACTGATTACAATGCAGAACCTGGCTGCACCTTCTTCCTACTGAATTAGCAAATCCACAGTGGAGCCAGGGAAATTTACCAATAACCTCAGGTTAGATTTATACCTGGAATGAAATGTGAGAATGTGGGACTCAAAACCTCAGGCCATTTCATGCCATGACCTGTATTGTGCCTCACTCTGCCTCCAGATTATACAAATGAGAAGCCTTTTAAAAAATGCATCCGCTACGTCTTAAAATCCAAATTATGCAAATAGACAGCCCTGAAAAGTCTCCACTATCTGTCCCTAAAACTCTTTCTCAGTTATCTGGTATTGCTAGAAATTGGCAGAAATTTGGCCCTGGCTGGTGTGGCCCAGTGGATTGAACAAAAGGGTCACTGATTCAATTGTCAGTCAGTTCACATGCCTGGGTTGTAGGCCAGGTCCCCAGTAGGGAGCGCGAGAGGCAACCACACATTGATGTTTCTCTCCCTCTCTTTCTCTTTCCCTTCCCCTCCCTCTAAAATAAATAAACTAAAAATAAATAAATTTGCAGAAATTCAGCTAATTGAATTGATTGCAAATATATGCTTTGCAACTTCGGATAGTCCTTTTGTGGTACTAGTACCTGTCTGCCAAAATAACCCAAAAAGTATCTTCCAAACTTTCTCCATCCTCATCTCAAACCTTCATGCCCGCCCCAAGTCCCTGTTCTTGTACAAAATCAGTAACTAATAGAACTGCATGAACCCTTTGACCTTCCTCTGCACCTCAAACCATCTTTGCTTGGCACTCTTTGTACTCAGATCTCAGGGGAAAATTCTGTATTTCTTGACAAAGCCAACTCTTCTACCTTTTTCCTTGGCTCTCCATCCCTATTGATGCTTTCTTCAGTTCCTTGTCCTGGTCCCTTCACCATCATTCATGACATTTTTGAGTTCTCCATACCCTATAGAAATAGTGGGGGGCATTCCTTACGGATGTGTCTCCCTCCAGCTAGCACACTGTTTTCTGCTCATCACCCAATATTGTCATAGAATATTCTGCCCTCAATGCTCCACTTCCTTTTTCTTCACTTACCTTTTAAACTTTGCAGTGTCTTCTTCATACCTTATCAGAGAGAAATCACTCTCCTGAAGGAGATAAGGACCCCCTGACTATGGTATTCAACATCAGTTTTCATTTTTCAGACCCTTTGCGGTATTTGATGCCGATGCAGCCCCCTCTTTCTTTAAACTTGTTAGCCCTTTGACCCCATACAGTGTGACATGATCCTGGTTGTCCTCTATCAACTGTCTCTTTCTTCTTTACTACATTTTTCCTCATCTTAAATGTAAATGTCCCCACTAGTTCTGTCCTCAACCTTCGAGCTGTCATTAGGGGAAAGAACCAGTGGAAAACCAGCAGTTCCTGTGTATTAGGCGCTCTGATTGGAATGAACACAGGATAGCACGTGTGCCCACAGCAGATTCACGGCCCCTGCTTTTCGGGGGAGTTCTTGCGCTGGACTTAAATGAGAGACGGGATCGAGAAACGTCAAAGGCAGGGAAGGCCGAGGGCACCGAAATGAAAGCACCGTGTAGGGGAACCGGAATAGTGTCTTAAACACTGGTTAATTTTTATGCTGTTAAAACCCTCAATTAAAATTGCTTGAAACTTTTTTGTAAAAATGAGTGTCTTTAGGGAAAAATAAAAAAGTAAAGAGAAGAAGGAGGAAGAGAGGGAAGGGAGGAAAATTACAAAACCAATCTTGATCATCTGTTCCGAGAAGCTACGGAAGGGGTTCAAAGTAAGTCAAAGTTCCCACACTTGTTCTTACTACTTTTTACAGGCAATCAAATCTCAAGAAGCAGCTTTTTTTCTTGTTTTATTACGTAAAAGAGAAATTAAGAAGTTTAAATTCTATTTATCAAAGTAAACTAACTTTTCCCCCTCATGGCATGAGAGCTCATAAAAAATTAATTTCTAACAACCTCCTCAGAGGTATTATTAAGTAGGTGTTTATTTGCTATTGAAATGACAAGCTGCAGACTTCTCCAATTCCATTATTCTTTTTTATCTACAGTAAAATAAATGGCAAACATCACCATTGATAGAAAAATGTGTTGGCAAACTCTCCCTTCTCATGTCTCTGTCAGCATTTTAATACTATTCAGACTGAGTTCAAGAGGGTCACTTTTTAATAAATGTAGAAACATGTAAAGACTTTTATGAATAAAACGAATCCATTCTTCCTTTTGTCAGTTTGCTCATGTCATACAGAGTGTTCTTTTTGCTTCTTTTTATTTCCTTTTATTTTTGTAAGCTCCAACCTAACGACATACTAACAGATTGAGTTTATTTCCTACCATGTAATACCTTGCACTATTTTAGCGTTTGTTTACAGAGGCATTGCCTTAAAATAGAGCACAGGGAGAAGAAAGTGCAAAAGATCAATTCTCTTCCCTAACATCATTAATGGAAAGATTTATTGTCACTGAAAACCACGTATTGCTGACGATCGCTTTGGTGAAGCCACATCTGTTTACCCTAATGTTTCAGGAGCAGGATGTGTGACAGGGAATGAGAATATGCCATTTGATTTGCAGCTATTACCTGACTTCAAAGACAGTGGGTAGGTGCATAAATAAGGACAAATCTTCATTACAGTGCAGCAACTGGCTTCCTTTCAAAGAGCTGAAGCCCAGGACCGGGCAGACTGCAGGTTGGTGCCCCCCAGTAAACAGTGTCAGGCGCCCTCATTCTCAGTAAACATTGCTTCAAAAAAGCTTTTAAAGATAGCTTTTAAATATCATTATTAATGTTATTATCCATTCATCGTGTTATAAAAATCAAATTAGATGTCACCTGTTTCAAGCAATTTTTATTCTTCTTTCTAAATCATTTATTGGTGTGTGATATAACAGTATATTTAAAAATCACTCCATCTTCCTAAACAAAGAATAGTTTGGCAGGGGGACAAATTTGCAAATCTCCTTAGTGTTGACTGATCGAAATGAGAGTAGCTTTGAAGTTTAAGTTTGGTTTTAATAGAAGATCTGATGATTTCGGGGAAAAAATATGGAGTTTTAGGGAAATTATAAGATTCTAAGCACACCAGAGATTTGGAGATAAGGTCTAATTCTAAGAACCAAAGCCAGCATTTTTCATTCTCATTTTATTCCAACTGGAATTGTCTAGTACTTATAAATATGTCTTAATGACAGAGTGCTGTAGAAATAATACAGATAGCAAATTTTATAAAATGATAACATTTAACAATTCAGTTCATTCACACGTAATTATTTGCATTCCTTGAGTAACTGTTATACAATTTTAGGATGGAAATAATAATTCTAGGCATTTTATTTCAACAACAAAATTAAACTTTAGAGAAGACAAGTCTACTTATGCATTACTGTCAATCTATACCCTAGTGAACAGACCAGATTCAAACACCAAACTGTCATTCATTAAATACTTGTCATACGCCAGGCACTGTGTTAGGTGGCAGTTGGAATACATGGAGAAATAAGAAATAGTCACTCCAAAATAAGATCAGTTATCTAAGAAAAACAGAAATTCAAACAATATATATTAAGCAAAGGTAATGTGTTCTCTGAGGGGGCTAGCCTGCTCGGGAACGGAGCAGAGACCATCCCAGGTTGAAGATACTCCAAGCTACAGAGGACGAGTGATTTGTGAGCAGGCAAAGAGGACTGACACAGAGGTGGCATTCAGAATGGGAGTATAGGCATGATATTGCATAGCCCATCCTGGAAAATGATGAGCCATTGTTGTCAGAAGTGGTTACACTGTATAGAAGACAGGGGAGGTGGCATGCTTACAAATAAATGTGGGAATGAAAAAGTGCCCTTGCCTTCAATGATCAATATGCGTTTTGGGAAATATGAGTTCAATATAAAATTCATTTGAAACAACATACATGTATACTTCATGTTACCTATAGCTAATCCAAAAGAGGCATTTATGAGAAATGACATAAATATGTGTCTATTACCTACCATGCACTAGGGTGCTCATCATCCATTATCTATGTTGATCTTCACTACCTCAAAAAGTTTTATTTGTCCCATTTCACAGATGCGGAAACTAAATCCTAGAGAGGCGGCATTACCCTCCAGGACTGTTAGCAAAGGAGGAATAGGCTAATGATTAGGAGCACAAACACGAGGGCTGGACTGGTTAGGGCCAACACTCAGAACTTACACATATAAGATTTGTGACTTTGGACAAACACTTAACATCTCTATAACTCAGTTTGCTTTCCAGAAATGAAAGTAACCATGGAATCTACCGCACAGGGTTGCAGGATGTACCACACACAACACGCTAGAACAGTGCTGGCACTTAGTACTATGTAAAGGTTCGTTGCTGCGTTACCATCTCTGTCTTTTTGTGGAGGAAGGAATAGGACTAGGGTGTAGAAGATAACAAAGTATCTCTTCCCCAAAATGTAAGATTTGATGGTAGATATCTCCTCCCAACTGGAAATATAACTTCTGAAAATGACAAAGGACCTCCTTTTGCCTGTACACCTATCATCCCAACAAACTTCAAACTGCTGCACCATTATATCCTCAGTTTGCAAAAACAAATATGAAATCTACGGATGTCAAGGAGCTTGCTCATATGTCCAGTTATAATGGGTAAAAAAAATGGAATCAAATGGTGGCTGCTTCTCTGTCATATCTGTGCAGATGTTGTGATTCTGCCAGCCTGTATCTATTTGGAGGAGTCTAATGGCTGTAGGGGCCAGGAGCAGGGTGAGGAGAAGACTTCACAAGGGAGGTAGCAAGACAATAGAGTTTTAAAAGGTGAACCAAAACTAAACATGCAGTAATAAACAGGGAGAGTTTACCAAGGAGAAACTCCAAGTAGAAAGTGCATCTGGGGAACAGAAAGCCCGATTTTTTGATGGTGCTCTGATGCTTTGGGAAAACAGGGAGGGGAAGGAGGGGTCAGCAGATGGCAAACCTAGAACGGCTCTATGTGCCATTCTGCGGCTTTGATTTTCTTCTCTTAAAGCTTTGGAGACTCATTGAAGCCTTCTGAGCTGGAAAATGACATGATCAGATTTGGCTTTGTAAGGGTTCACTATGGAGGTAGTCTTTGTAGCAAAGGCTGAAGTGTGGACAAGGAAGTTGGTTAGGAAGCAATTTAATGAATTAAGACTCTGGCAAATGATACTCAAAGAGTGAACCTGCAGAAATAATTGGGTCTAAAGGTTTCTTAATTTTCCCAAAGATCAGGGTCCTCACCAGGTCCTTCATGGTCTCTGGCCCCCTAGAACTGCCTTACAGAAAAGGCCATTGGGTCTGAGCTAGGGCTATAGGGCTGTCTTCCTGATCAAAAGATAATTTATATAATTTATTTCATTTTCAAAAGTTTCCTTAATTAGCTCAACTTGCTAGTGTCATTTTTCACTAAATATGCTATTAGTTTCAGTTTACGTTTGCATTTTAGCAGAAAAGTTTTCCAAACTGTTCCTCAAGTGGAAAGGTTCTTCCTGAAGTTAGAAGTTAAAAGTTTTGAATTCTGCCATTTGAAAAACACCACCACATAATAGGTATCTCATACTCTTGAAAGATCTCACACTAGAACCTGGACATTTTTGCCAAAATTGTCACGTAGGCACAGAAATATATGTCAGGAATTTTTTTAAAAACATGTTCAGCGAACAACTTTACACTCATGCCTTGCCTCAGTAGCAAAGCACGTTGCCTGGAGTTTAATCCATGATCTTACAAAATATCTACTCATCATATCAACTGTATCACTTTATTTCATTTTTAATTTAATGTTAAGTCTTCATAGATTTGATGAAAATGTTCTAATAGGTTAAAATCGTATGACTTTGATATTATTTAGTTATATTTTACTGGGTAACTCAAAATAAAGGGGGATTCCAAAGCTCCTTCAAAGTCTGAGAAGCCTTCTCTGCACATGTTCAACATCCAGAGATTAAATGGCATACAATATTTCTAAGTGCTAATGTTGCAGCCATTAATTTATTCATCAGATTCAGTTTGTGTTGGTGTATAGGTGTAACAGGGTACAGCCAAGAGGGGAGCCCCAAATAGAGATTTGTAATAGGGTCCAGAAGAGCTTGGAGATAATTGGCTCCACACCACAGGGCACACCTGCTCAGAATGTGGGCAGCTGTGGCCAATTGTGAGAGGAGCCAGAAACGGGGCTGCAGAGGAAGATTAGCGCTGGGATTTAAACGGAGACACAGCAGCCATTGGGCGTCTCTCTTTTTGGGACCACGCGTCTGTTTAGGACCACGCGGCTTAGGTGAGAGTCAGGACCATGAGGCTTTGGAAGTGCTCCCTTTTGCCATGTGGAGGGTGCTGGGAGGACTGTGTGCATTTTTTAGGAACTTTAGTTTGTGTTATTTCAAATGAATAATAAATTACTTTCCTTTTCACAGATCTCTGGCATTGAGAAATGTCTTTCCTCTGGCGACAGACATAATGAACCTGGGGGTTTCCTTTCAGGTAATAGTATATTGCCTCAGCTGCCCTTGGCCACCCCTTTTGTGCTGTAACATAATGACTGAGAGTAGACAGCATGGTGTCTGCCTTCATGTGGCTCACAATCTAATGTGTTTTCTGAACAACGGTCATAGACCACTGCCAGGTGATAGAATTAATGAAATGGATTTTATAATGATTGAAATATTTCAAAAATTGAAATACAATAAAATAGAGTATAAGCTTTCAGAAGGCCTAAAACAAATAAAGATAATAGTACTTCTTGATTAAATTGTTTCTGTTATATTTGGGGGGGCTGTGGGTGGCACTGGGTTGAAGAGTAAAATATATTTTCCTGAGCATCATGATCTTAAAAGAAAATCTTGTAAAGCACTCACTTAAATTAATAGATTTATTGATAAAAATGTATAATTCTATCCTCAAAGGAACTCAGAACTTATTTTTAAGGACATGCAAACTGATGAACCACAATATAAAAAGGTGAATGGGGGTGTAGCAGCAAGTACAAGAGTCAAGGAGACATGGAAATTGGCTGAATCTCTTTGTGCTGGAAATGGGTCTGACCCTGTTTTTGTTTCCCTTCTTCTTTTTAATCTTTAAAAAGAGAAGCCACAGGGTATGTTATCTAAAAACTCAATCTTGTGACTATGAATGTCTAGTATGTGCTAACCTTGGAAAAAGAAATGACCTGCATTTTCTTCTTTGGGACGTTCTCACACATCACACTTTGCTGCCCAGGCCAACATTTGCATGGAGTTGCCCTTTGGTGGGCGGTGTAACCCGGCTGCTACCGTTTCAGAAGGCAGGCTTCCTCCTCCAAGCTGATCACTGTTTCTGGTCAAACAATCTTAGTTCTGTCACATCTCTAGATCCTGCTGCTCCCTTTGCTAAGGAAGATGTTCTGTCACATCTCAAACCTCACAAATTTTGGCGTTTCAAGTCATTTCTAAGTTACCGCTTCAGTGATTCAAGTGCAATTCAATCACTCCTTAGTTAACACAAGCATGGACTCCTTTCTCTGTTCTAGGCAAGCACTGAGTGAAAAACTGTTGAGCAAAATAGGGTTCTTACCTTCAAAGACTTTGCCCCTGAATCGCCAGTAATATTTTAAGCACATAATATTACCCATAAATATACAATTATGTGCTGTGACATAAAATACAGAAGGCTAAGAAAGAATAATTCCTCAGAGACCATATTTAAATTTGAAGTGGATTTCACAGAGGATCTCACCAAACCCATCGTCTTTCACTGAAACTGAAGGATGCATTAGGAACAAGTGTAGGAGTGGGTGTGATGGAGGGAATAGTGAGGGTGAAGGCCTTACTAGGTAGAGGAAATAATATCTGTAAACGTATAGGAAGACTGTGAGATGAAAGCTGATGTGTTTCAGGAGCTGAAGAGTTTGAGAATAACACCACCGTATATGACTAGAGATACAAGGAGACAGGGATAAACCTATAGGGCCTGCTACATATGTACAAGATTAGGGATTTTTATTCTAAGTACAATAGGAAGTCACTAAAGAGTGTTAAGCACCCAGATTTGTGGAAACAAATACTAAATATGAGATGCACCTAACACTTTTTTAAAAATAGTAACTCATTGCACAGCAATCGTTTTGCTTGTTGTAACTGTGCCCAGTCATATATTTATAGGGTCACCTAGTTTAAAATGCATGAGACTTCATGCATATATAAATTTATGAAGATATAATTTAAAGAAACTATTTTATGTCCCATAAACAGTTATAGCACAATTTATAGTAAACAGTGATCAACTGAGAATACTGTATTTGTTTTGTGTCTTTATAATCATTGGCTCACTGATGATTATCACAAGATGATATATTAAAGGTGTCTTCCTTATCGTTTTCTGGTTGTTTTTTCCTACTCAAGGTGTTTTCTAAAGACCAAAGTGTACAACCACAAGAAAAAAAAAATTTGCTTCATTAGCAACTCACGTTTGCTCTTTCTGGTTTCCTTAAAAGATATTTTCATAAAGTTCTCCACAAAATATGGTTCGGTTTTTTCAACCGTCATGTTATCTGTTGACAACTACCATGAATGAATACCGGTGTTATCAAAATTAAAGGAAAATGGAAAACTAAAATAAGAATATTCTGACAGTAAAATCAAAGCCTGCCAAGTGTGCTTATCTCTGTGAGGGAGTTGGAGGAAGAGGGCAAGTAAAGGAGGGAAGAGCAGAGGTCAATGGTACCCAGCTCCGGGCGAACAAATGTTTAACAAAACATCACTTACATGACTACAGATCAGAGAGGAAAAGACACGGAAGTACATTGTTCTTTAGCCTAACCTATCAATTTCCCTCAAAATTGTTTTTATCTATCAGAAACTGGGTCGGGCTTAGAGCTAACAAAAAACAAACAACAACAACAACAACAAAAAAAAACCCTTGTGGCTATAAAGGAATACTTCTGCTTGAGTAAATATTTTACTACTCTATTTTTATTTTTGAAATAGTTTTAAATTTTTAGAAGAGGAAAACACTATTATTGAGTCCAGATTCCCAAATACAGAGAAATAAATCCCAAATCGTCCACTAAACCTCCAACTCTTCATTTTATGTAAAACTGTGTCATAAAGAAATGTGAATCAAAAGCATGATTCTAAAGACCAAGTTGAGGTTTCCCCCAGGATGGCAACTTGTAACCCCAACTGTCACTTAACACAGACCACTGCAAGGCTTGAAAATCCTAAACTCTGCAACTCTCCTCATAACTAAAGCTTCATTCAGTATGTGAGTATGTGAGTATGTGATGTGAAATCTATATTAAACTCTGTTATAGAAATGACCTGATCCTAAGATTTACCAGACTAAAAGTATGCTCCAGCACTACTGAAAAACATCACGGCCTCAGCAATATGTGTGCACTCTTCCTTTTTTCCTTCTCCCTTTGGCACACTCGGAAACGCCCTGCCCCTTCACAACCGTCACCTATGGGAGCGATGCTTCCTTTCCCAGTAAAGTGGACTAAAGGCAGAGATGCTTTGCACTTTTTGAAAGGAAAAAATATCCATGTATATAAAATATATGTATGCATATTTATGTATTTATATATACACACATATATATGTGTGTGTGTATATATAAATACATATTTGTTTCTATTTAAAAGCATTATAGAAGCCCTGGCTGGCATAGCTCAGTGGATTGAGCACAGGCCTGTGAAGCAACAAGGTTGTAGGTTCAATTCCCGGTCAGGGCACATGCCTGGGTTGGGGGCCAGGTCCTCAGTAGGGGACACGTGAGAGGCAACCACACATTGATGTTTCTCTCCCTTTCTTTCTCTCTCCCTTTCCTTCTCTCTAAAAATAAATAAATAAAATCTTTTTAAAAATTAAAAAAAATAAAAACATTATAGAGGCACTCATAAAGTTCTACAAAGAACATTGTGCTGAAAGCCTGGAGATTGGTTTTTAAATCTAGCTCTATCATAGGCTAATGTTGTGACATGGGCTTGACCAAGCCATTTAATTAAACTGTAACCAGGTGGTGGTAGTGGTGAGTCCTGTCTTGTTTCCTTGAAATGGACTATTGAATTCCAGTTAAGAATAAAAGACATTCATTTTCCTACATACCAACTACTAAAGAGAACAATGGTTATTGGCATTTACACATTCCCCTAACTGTGTCACTCCTTGTGATATAAGCAAGAGAAATCTCTTGAGACAGGAGATCATATTTTGAAGGGGAACAAGCTTGTTTTGCACAGAAAGACCACTCTGTTTTCTTGCTTTCCCATAGACGATGTGAGGTTCTCAAATTCTTCAAAGTTCAGAATCAAAGATTCAAGAAAATGAAGTTTAAGGGGTTGTAAGCATTTGCACTCTGTTAATAGGGGAGAAGTAATTATATTCCATGTGATGTTGAGCAGAAGAGGGAGACGTCCTGGAAGTTAAATGAGGGACAGTGACAGTGAACATGACCAGAACATCCCCTACACAGGAGCAGTTCCCAAGTGATGTGGAAGTTGGATCCTGCATGAGGCCTAAGGGTCAGCCCTGGAGGATAACAGGACTGGGAGCTACAACTTGGTCTTAGGTGAACACAGCAGGGTAGCAACGTGAAGATGACACAGGAATGCAGCTCAGTGGCCCTAACCAAGTCAATAACTATGATTCTATGAATTTCAAAACCTTCACATTTATCAAGGCTTTATCATGTGCTTGATCCTGCACTTAGTTAATTCATTTAATCTTCACAGGGACACACTAACCCATTGAAGCAGGTAGAATCATTACCTGTATTGTCCGAAGGAAAACACAAAGGCACAGAGAATTGACATAATTTGTCCATGGTCACACTGCTAATAAATAGCAGAGGCAGGGACAGACCCAAGCAGTCTCTCTCCTGAAACCTGGTCAAATTGTGCCGGGCAAAGCCGAGGTCTTTCTTCACTTAACACTAGCCACACTACTAGACTGAAGTGAAGGGAGCGTAGGAGGAGCACTAGAAGTCGATTTAATTCTGGATGTTTTAAAATAACTGAATAAATGTTTAAAAATGAGAAATTTGTGTTTTATAACTGACAGTAGTTAAAAAGATACAGAATTAAAATGAGATATTATAATGCCTTTCTAATACTTTGCAGAGAAAAAAAATTAACAAAGCACAACTATCAGTATTAAAAAGAAAAAAAGCCATTTGGGGTTTATACTCTTCTAAATTGATATTCCTCAATGAGCTGTTTGCAAACAGCCATGTCACGAATGAGGGAATTAAAACTCGGGCTCTGGGGTTTGCTAACTAGGATCGATACATGGACTTTTGCACTTTCCCCTTTAAATAATTCTTATTCCTCACTGGTAAAATTAGTATTAAAACATCTGCTTATTAATATGGTTATGAGAATGCAATGAGATGAGGGGAAAAATAATGCTTAAATAATGAGGGCCCATTTGGGTGGCTTACAAGACTAGAATGTTACTGACCATTCGTGTAAAATTCTTGGATCGGTATTCACATCAGGTGAATGGTTGTCCATCACGAGGCCATCAAGGAACGAGGCTAACTCAGCTGAGTCAGAAAACAGCAGAGTTAGAGTGAGAAAGAAGGGAGAAGTGCACGTGGTTGGTTTTTGTGAGCAAGGCCTACAGTGGTGAGTCATTTCTGCTTACATGGAGATCTTAGTGCCATCGCTGTGCCTGCCAACAAGAAACCCTAGGAAATACCATCCACGATGGAGACATGGAAAAGGATGTTGTGGGTAGCTGGCAATCTCTGTCACGTGTAGACAAAACACCTAGTAGAGTGCAGGTTACACACTGCATTTAGTCAGCGGCTGCTGCTATGGGTCTAAAATTCCACGAATTAAAAAGGAAAATTATCTTAATTAAACCATAAGGAACAAAATTTCTTGTAAATAGGACACTTGGAGCATGGCGATGCATTTTACTCAAGCATATATATACACATACTGAAAGTAACATGATTATTTCCAGAAAAATAGTAATTTTAACATTATACAATTCCCTATCACCAAAATGATGAAAACAAATATTAAAATTTGAAAATAAGAAATGGAAAAACAATCTTCATAAGAAAAATTTGTTAGGGAAAAATATAACACTACTTTGCAAATCTCTTATAAATTTCTGTTTAGTAAAATGTAGGAAGAAAACAGACCTACAAAGATATAAGATCTACATTACACCTTTTCCTCCCAAGAAATGACCTTTCTGCAGTTCTATTCCAAGTCTCTTCAGGCTGCAGATCTCCAAGGTGCTAACACTGACCTACATCCATTAGCTCATCGGTTTTTAATCTGATATGAAAGATCTAACACCATCCAAGTAAATATTTAAAGGAATCAAGGGAAATTCACTTATAGTGTTTGGCAGGTAATAGAATAGTGGGATAGATTTCATTATGTTCAAGGATTGGTTACAAGGCAGTGGGGAGGAGAGAAAAGAAAGGAGAAAATCAATATGAAAACAGCTGAGGTAACAGAATAGAAGGAAAATAACATAGTACTTGAGAGACAGAAAATTTCTGTAGTATATCCTTAGAGATTCCCATGAAGTTAAACAAAACGTGCACTTTATAAAGCTGGAGGTAAAAGACTGGCTGACAATGCACAGACTGAAATGGAAGGTTAGCTGTCAGATTTAGGGAAGAAAGCTAAGGAAATAAATAACACTTTTGCAAAAATGTAAGTCATATAAGACACAGGATTTGGGGAAAACAACCCAAAATACAGAAATGAATGCATTATGCAATTACTATTTTTTCATGATGAAAGCTGGGCTTAAATTTTCCGCACCATATTCTACAAGGTAAGGGCTTCAAATTTGATGATCACTGCCTACAATGAGAACATTCAGTTTGCATCGTGATCTTGCGCACACATACATGTGCAAACACAAAATAATAAATATCTGAGAAACAGAACTATGTGCAATGCTCTCTGGTATTTCTCCTCTAATTCTTTTAAAATGATGCTGATTGAGACAGTTCAATTTGACTTTCTGAGAACCTAATGGGGCTGACTAAAGGTTGGAAACGCACTGCTGAAGATGTCTATGAATTTGCACTGAAAAAGAATGAATCCTGACACTACACTTAAAGCATCTTCTTGTTTGTTTCCTGGTGATCCTTCCATGGGTAGCTAATTCGTTTAGGACAAAGCCCAATGCTTTCTTTAAGCTGTAAGGAGATTCCCCTGGGTAATGCCTAATGGGAATTTCCTTAGAAAATGTTATTAAGGAGGAGGGGGCATGTGGTAGATTCATCATCAACTCAATCAGTATGCTCACTGTACCCCCGGGAACACGACAAACGAAGAAGCCTGGTTAAAGTGCCAGGCCAAAGTTTCCTACTGAGACTCGGCTAAAGGCTGCCATCAGCCCCCTCCTCCATTTGCCCCTGATGACAGTGAGCAATGGCAGCTCAGCCTCCAGACATTTTTAATAATTGAAGTTTCTTAGGCTGCTGAAAACAACATGGTAATCTCATTCAGTACATTTTAAACTGCAGAATACCTGTTAACACCGGCTATTGTAATAGCTTCGTTGTGTCATGACAGCATTTAAAGAATAAAATCAAAGAGAATAGAACAAAAATTACCCCATTGCTTTTCAGATTTTGATGTTATGTCATATTTTTCTCATTTACTTAGATGTGTGTATAGCTGTGTAAGCATGTATCTATACACCTATGATATATATGTGATATGACATTATATACATGTATGATATGAACTGTCTTGCTCACAGGATGTCAATGAGTAAAAACACAAATAATTATTTATTTATTATTTTATTATATAAAAATTTATTGTATAAAAAACACCTTAATTTATTTTGTTTTGCCATTGCATTTAAGATGGAGTAAAAGAGTACATGAAAATGTTTTTTTTTCTATTTTGTTTTATGTTTTTGTTTTTGTATTGGGTAATAGAATTTCCATTTTGCTTTGATCAAGATTTTTAAAAAAGTAGTTCAGTCTAACCAATCTGATCAAAATACTCAGTAACTTAACCTAAGTGCCTGGCTTTTGTCCTCCCCACAGGTCCTGGTGCCTTGATATTCCCTTTGAGCAAACATTGGAACATGGAACAATCCCTCTTTAAGATCTGTCCAGAAGTCAGCTGACCTTAGGAAAAGCATTTCTCCATCAACGGTCTGATGACCATAGTCCTTCTCAGTCCGCGTTACCCTGTTCTCTCTATTCTTGTTGACTCCTCCCTGGAAAAGAAAACTTCTTTCTCTCTGAGACTATGAGTTCAACTGTTGTTAAATTTAGGTTTCACATAACAGTGATACCATGCATTATTTATATATATATAGATACAGATATAGATAGATATAGATAGATAGATAGATAAAAATTATATATCTCTCTATATATATCCCACACAATATTTTTAAATTCATTGCTCCATTTCTGGACTTTTTTTTTTACATCTTGAATATTGTGATTAATGCTGCGGTGAACATGGATATGCAGATATCTCTTTGCTGCCCTGTTTTCATTTCCTCTGGATTTAGACCAGGAAGCAGAATGTCCGGGTCATGGTAGTTCTGTTTTTAAACTGAGGCACCGCCACACTTTTTCACAGCGGTTGCAGCACCTTACATTACATTCCCACCAGCCGAGTGCAGGGGCCCCTTCGCTCCACACCCTCACCACTACATTTCTCATCCTAACAGGTATGAGGTGCTATTTCACTGTATGTTTTGATTTACATTTCCAGGATGATTAGTGATGTCGAGTGTCTTTTAATGTATGCATTGCCCATCTGTATGTCTTCTTTAGAAAAGTGTTCGTTGAGCTTCTGTGATCATTTTTCTGTTGATTTTTTTTGCTATTGACTTGTGTGCATTCTTTATATATTCAGCTATAAGGTGAATAAGTTCTAAAGAACTAATGTATAACATGGTAACTATAGTTATAACACTGTATCAAATAAGAAATTTGCTAAAAGAGAAAAACTTTCTCACTATATATATGATTGAAAGATATTGCCCTGGCTGGTGTAGCTCAGTGGATTGAGCACAGGCTGCGAACCAGGCATCGCAGGTTTGATTCCCAGTCACGGCACATGCCTAGGTTGCAGGTTGTGGCCCCCAGCAACCGCACATTGATGTTTCTCTCTCTCTCTCCATCCCTCCCTTCCCTCTCTAAAAATAAATAAATAAAATCTTAAAAACAAAGAAAGATATAGTTATAGGTAAACATATTTATTACAAAAACAGTGAGACTAAGACTTTCATGTCCATCTATAAAAAGATAACTTTTTATAATTAATTCTTTTTAAACAGCAACTACAAATAACAGGGACAAAGAAAGTATTTCTGAGATTTATTTCCTTTCAAAATAATTCCAGCTTTCACTAAGAAACCATAAAGGACTTAGAAGTAAATTGTATACATTTATTCATAGGCTGAGGAAAGTATTTTTCTTAATACAAAGATAAGAAGCCCTCAGAAAAACTTAATAGATATAGTACATTAAAATATGTATATATGTATGTATGCATGTGTGTGGGGGGAGGGGTGGTCAGTCAGTTTGGGTTGTTATAACAACCTACCATAGATAGGTCTCTTAACCAACAAACATTTATTTCTGCTGGTTCTGGAGGCTGGAAATTCAAGATCACGTGTCCAGGATGGCTAGGAACTAGTGAGAGCCCTCTTCAGGGCTGCAGGAAGAAGGCTGACTTGTTGCTGTGTCCTCACAACGTGGAGAAAGAATGAACTAGCTCCCTCATTCTGTTTTATAAGAGCACTAGTCCCATGAGAATGCCACCCTCATGACCTAGTCACCTCTCAAAGACCCTGCCTTCAAATGCCATCACACTGGGGGTTGATTCCAACATTAGAATTTTGGGGAACACAAACATTCTGCCAAAATATTCAATCCATATACATACACATACAGACATTGTTATACATGGTGCATGTACAGAAATATGTGCATATATATATATATATATATATATATATACACATAAACAAATTAAAAGAACACAAATCTGGCGGGGAGGGCTGGGGTGCTGGGCTGGGGTGGGGGAAAAGGCAGATAACTGTACTCGAACAATAATTTTTAAAAAAAGAACAAAATCTGTAAAACTAGTTGAAACCTATGTTTTGACAAAGTGCTGGACGCCTTAATTAATCCTTTTATGTGTAAATTGCTTGTGACACTACTCCAAGGAACCACATTTGCATTAACAGTGCTTGAAAATCTGTAGATGTGAATATTGTAGATTTGTAAAGTGGACCATCAGTTGGCAGGTTGCAGGCGGCGGGGTGTATCGACAAGGAAGTGGCTACTCCTAACCTGTACAGTGTGTTATCAGGGAAGGAGTGTCCTTCCTGCCAGCTGAGAATACAGCCAACTGATTCCCTCAATCAGTCGACTCTCTCTGCTTTTATACTCAAGTTTATGCTTGAGTATATTCCAGCTTATATCATTTGACAATTGAACTTATACAAACAATATAATATGCTTCTATTCAAGTGAATATTTACAAACATCCTGAGTCAAGTTCTCCAGCAATATCGAGGCCATAACTCAGGCTTTAAGCATCTCAGAAAGCTTCCTGACAATTAAATCTTCAATAAAAAAAGTTAATAAAAATTTAAAAAGTTAATAAAAATAAAAAACATTCTCTTCATGAAATTGAGTTTAATGTCACAATTACTAAAGTAATAAAAAAAGAACAAAACCAAAATAAAAGTTGCTATTTTATTGTTGTCAAAATAAAAAGTTAAAAATAATAAAAATTCTAATATTTTCATGGAGGCAGGAAATTGTTAATCTTCAACCTCATTAATAGTTGGGTAAATGGATTCTTAAAAAAATAAATTTGGTAATATTTCTAAATTCTTAAAAATGTCATCAAGTTACTTCTAGGAATTCACTACAAGGAAATAGTATTCAGAGATACAAATGAAGGTGTATATACAAAAATTTTCACTCAACTATTATTTTTATACCATAATATAGAAATCTCATAATTAAAAATAAGAATATTTATTAAAATTGAATAGTGTCAACACATTTCCAAGTTTAAAAAGAAGTAAATATGTGAATATGGTTATTATTACATTTTAATTTGTTTACATAATATATTCAATTTATGTAACACATAATAAATTACATAATCTATTACCTATTCTGTATAATCTCTTATATGTTAGACTTCAACAGTTATATATTACATGTTATTTATGATATATGACACGTCACATATTGTCTTAATATACTACCTAATGTAATACAATAAATCTTCAATGTCATTGGTAGGTTCCTACACTTTAAGTGAAACCAATTTTACCATAAGCCAATTGAAATAAACAAGAGTTTAGCTCCTATAAAATTTCATTAATGTTATAATTAAATAACCTTGAACAAGACAACTTTATTTGAGGACCTGCCATATATGATATATAATATATTACATTAATATATATCATATCAAACATAATTTTCTCTATTTGAATATATTATAAATTTACTACACCTAGTATACTCCAATGTGATTATATTTATAATGCTTATTATATTTAGCTTTTGCTATGGATTGAATGTTTGTGACCCATCCTCTGAATTCATTTTTGTACCCTGTTCCCCAATATGACTGCATTTGGAGGGACTGCATATGGTTAAATGAGGTGATAAAGGTATGGCCTTGATCCAACAGGTTTGGTGTTCTGACACTAAACAGCTTGCCTGTGCTGACCCAACCGAAAGGCCATGTCAGCACATAGCAAGCTAGGGGCCCTCTGCAAGTCCAGAAGTCAGGTCTTACCAGGAGCCAAACCTGTCAGCACCTTGACCTTAAATTTCCCAGCCTCCAGAACTGGGAGAAATACATTCTATTGTTTAAAGCAGGCTCGGGTATTTTGTTATGACAACTTGAGCTAACTAAGACAGTTTCTTCCAAATTTTCAAATTTTCTATATTTAAAATTGTTTTTGTTGTTTTAAGTACAACTTTCAGCATTTATTATGCTTTGGCAGGGATCTCAGAGTACCAAACAGTAGAGTGAGCAATAAAGGCATTCATTTTCTCATAAAATGGGGAATGGAGTGACCATGGTTGTTTGACTGAGTCTTGCTTGGCCCACCACAAAAAAAAGGTATTCTATTGAAAAAGAACAAAATTGGGGTTCAGCTAACATCATTATTTGGAGTGTAATCTAATATCATACCACATTATCAGCTGTAGCTCACTGTTAGAATGACTGCCAAAATAACATCAGCCCTTCAAACAAGATGACTTAGATGAGGTTTCCATCCAAGTGAGATGTTTTTTATGTGATTGCAAAATGAAAGTTCTGTGAAATGTTCCAAACAGGGCTAATTTCTGTTCACATCAGTTGATGGGGAACCTGCCAGACTGATGTGGAATCCATAACCCACATTCCCCTTCAGGACAGAGGCACACATTCCCAGGCTGCCAGGAGTCTTTGCTCAGAATGGATATTACATGAGACTATTTTTTTCTCATGGTTTCTCTATATTTTCCTATTTTCAAGTTATTAAAGAAATAAGAATATCATTTTACCACCATATAAGCATTTACATATGGTGTGCATGAGGTTACTTTTCTGAAACAAAAACATTTAATGTTTTCTATAGTTTGGTTTTATTAATATAAACTATCACCCCAAACATTCATAACAGTCTTTTATACTCACAAATGTTTTGTGAACATCAGAGGCAGGTGGCTAAAGTCCAGATATGTCAAAACCTAGCATAGGGAAAAGAAACCAACCATGGAAGATGTGTGGGCAGAAATTGTCTTTATCCTAATTGCTAGAACCAGTGAAATGTGACTTTCCATACCCTGAGGAGTTAAGGTAGCAGATGGAATCAAGGGTGCTAAATCAGCTGACCTTAAAGTAGGGGTAATATCCTAGATTATCTGTGCAGGCCCAATGTAATCACAATAGCCCTTTAAACTGGAAGAGAAAGGACAAAGAGACCATCAGAGTGATCTCGTGCAAAGGTCTCAACCCACTCTTGCTGGCTTTGAAGGTGGAGGGAGGGTGCTGCCGGGAGACAACGCCTGTGGTCAGCCTCTAGAAGCTGGAAAGCATGAGGAAGCTCCCTCTTAAAGCCTCTAGAAAGGAATGCAGCCTTGTCAATACCTTGATGTTAGCCCCGTGACACTTGTGAAGGCCAGAGCTATGAGATAATAAATTTGTGTTGTTTTAAGTCACTATGTTTGTGGTAATTTTTTATGACAGCAATAGAAAACTAATACAGAAGTCTTAAAGTCAGGGTTAGAGATTGAACTCAGGAGACAGTAAGAGCTCAAGAATACACAGAAACCCAGGAAAGAGCACAGGATTGTCCAGAGAACAGAAGTAGGGGAATTGAGCCAATTCATATATAGCTCAAAAGATAGGTTAACTTTAACTTAAGCTTAACATCTAGGTTTAGCTGTAAGAAGATCCTGCTTCTGATGCTCTAGTGACTGCTGCTATTGTTACTGCTGGTGCACTGCCTGACACTGGAAACTCGTATATGCATTTTACTCAATGCTAGGTTTGGGTTCGTGATGCTATGTTTATGCTACCCTCTAAAACCAACCTCAAAGCTGTAATTTCTCTTTGGCCGTGTATTCAGCTCATCTTCTAAAGCTGTGGTCCCCAGACTACAGTATGCTAAAAGCAGAGAGGTTATAGGTTAGCCTAGGGATAAGCAAGGTCATAAAATTTCTATATATAATCTTCAAGACATATCCGTTTTACCCAAAGACCTCAGGAGAATGTTTTTTAACATTACAACTGTGCAAGCCAAACTATAGAAACATACTTTTCCAGTTTCAGCTATCCTATTTTTTCCCTTCACAAATATAGCAATATTTACCTGTCATCAGGTATTGGAAGATGGGGTATTTTTTATGCTCTCAAAGAATCACATGACATCAGTGGCATTAGATACTGTCGTTTTGATTCAGACAGACAGAATTGGATTATTTCACTGGTTTCAATGGCTAATCTTAGTCCAAACAAATGAGCTTGAAAATTGGATACAGCGATCTACTTAGTTTTTACTTTTTCATTTTATGAATCGGTGGTGTTATTTCTATTCATGACCACACATACACATAAACACATGTGAGATACAAATCAGTGTAATTCAATAGAAGGGATATTGTGCAATTTCTGAGCCTTGTCATCAAGACATCTTACAGGTTTTATTCTACTTTCCTTGGAAATTTGCTTTGATGCCCCCATAAATGAGTAGCCCTAACTTGCCTAATGGAGAAGTCACAAGGAGCAAGACAGGTGAACCCAGCTGGGGCTCTCCAGAACCACTATCAACGTCAGCAAGCAGTAATTAAGACACATGTGTGAGGTCATTTTAGACTACTGAGTCCCAATAAAGCTGTCAAAAGCACAGCTCTGTGAAGGTCCCTTGGGGAAAAACAGTAGAAACCCTGCTTGCTGAGCCCAGTCCAAGCTGATCTTCAGAATTTTGACCTAATAGTTGCTGTTTGAAGGTTTCAAGTTCAGGAGTTGTTTTTGTTACACAATAGATAACTGATAACATATTTATTACCAAGTGTGCTTTCAAAACCTTGATGTCCTCTATGAGACATTAAAACCATATGAGTATACACTAAAATGAATCAATTGATAGTATTGACCATTTTTTTTTTCAGGACTACTTAACGTGGGTCACCTCAATTAGCATTCTAGCCTCAATTAGCATTTTTCTCACTATTTTCAAGTGTCCATCCATTTGTTGGCTCTTTCTCCAGAATTGCAATATTTCTAGCCTTTTCCCAACATCCTGCCTCAAAGCCAATACTGGTTTTTTGTTGTTGTTGTTTTATGGGTTGTTTTTTCTTCTTCTTCTTTTTTTTTTTTGCTATGGCAATATGCTACACCTAGGTACTTATTTCTGTATTAGTTATCTATTGATACTCAATAAACCACCCCAAACTTACTGAATTAAAACATTTTTGTGTTCGCTATTCTGTTTGCACTTTGGGCTGGACCTAGCGAACAGTTCTGCTGGTGCGGTCTTTGTTGCCACACGAGCTGCAGTCATCTGGCATTTGGCCGAGGCCAGATGGGCTACGATGGCCTCAACAGCATTAACTGGAAGCTGGTGCTGGTATAGGTCAAGTGGGCCTCTGCTGGAAAAATCTGACTCTGTTCCATGTGGCTTTTCATGCTCCAATAGACTAGACAAGATTTTTTTTTTTACATTATACACTCAAGGCTCTAGTCAAGGAGGGTAAAGGCAGAAGCTCAGTGCCACTGGAGCCTATGCTGATTTTCCCATAAAATAGTGGTCAAAGCTCATCATAATGGTCAAAACCTAGATTTAAAGGTGGTGTAGTTGATTATATGATGGTCTCCCAAAAGGTAGGTCCATGTCCTAGTAACCAGATCCTATGAACATAATTAAATTAAATGTGATTAAATACAAGGATCTTGTGGTGAGATCATCCTAGATATCCAAAACAGACCCTAAATCCAATGGCACGGATCCTTGGACAAAGAAGACACAGACGGAGAAGAGGGAGAAGCCACTGGAGGACCGAGGCAGAGACTGGCAGTAAACAGCCACAGAGGCATGCTGACAGCCCCAGAGGGCTGGGAGAGCCTTCGAGGGACTGTGGGCTTGCTGAAACCTTGATTTCAGAACTCTGGCCTCCAAAACCAGGAAAGAATAAGTTTTTGTTGTTTCAAGTCTCCAAATGCATGGTAATTTGTTACCATGGCCACAGGATATAGGCTGAAACTCCTGATGGGAGGAGGCATGAGCAGCAAAGTCACTGTGCCAAAGGGAAGACATGGAAATGGGAAGAATTATTGCAGCTGTATTTGAAAACAGTCTATGACGTTTATGAAATCACTGCTCTTGCAGCAGAGTTGGAAAGCCATTTTTATTAAAAATTGAAAGTTGAATGAAAATAAGAATTTTATTCAATTAAAATGAAAGATGCCTCACATAGAAGTAATATATTTACAAGTTGAATTCAACATGCAAATGTTTGATGGCTCAAATTTTCTTATTTATCAGTTTTATGATCTTCTGGGGAAAGCTTCTGTAATCAAAGAAAAATTACTTTGTTTTTTGTAGACTAATCAGTTTTGCATAAAAAGTATTGCTGAAAAAAGACTTTATTTTTTAAAAGTTGATGATGCATTTAAATGATCTGAAGAATACTTGAGCTATTCATTGAAGAAAGTTCCTTATATCATAGTAGCTATTACATTTCTATTTTGTTTATATAATATTTGTAATAATAATAGTCTGTGCAGAACAATTGCTTTGAAAAATTGCTTAATGGAAAAATAGATGTTAAAGATATTTTAACAATATATGTGAATTTTTTCTATGCAAAATAAATATTATTATTGTAATATGCACTAAATTATATAATATAGTTATATTATATAATATTATATGACATTCCATGATATTATATAATATATAATAATTATTAAAATAATAATAAATGCTGAAACCATGACCAAATGCAGCTAAATCTATGGGAAACCAAAGAATGTGACTGGCATTGCAGAATAATTTTTTTGTAAACCCAGATTATTACCTGCATTAATCATCAGTGATACCTCAAAGACATTGACTCTTATTCATCACAAGGTGGCCAGTGGAATGATAACATTAGACAGCTGGTGCAGAGACGAACCTGTGGTTCTCACACTCCTGTGTGAAAGAAATTTATAAAAAGTAGAAAAGTTATGTGCACAGGCACCTTGCTACACCCTGTCAGCGTACAGCAGTGCTGACAGTTCTTGTACCAGAGTTGAATTCTTGCTGCTGACTTGTTTCTTTCTTATGGAGGGGGAAGAAAAGGAAACACAAAGAAGTTTAAATCTCAATTGAGGGACTAAATGCAGTCCTTTTTTTGAGCAATGCCCCATCAAGTTGGGTAGTTTTGTGGATATGTTTCCAAAGTTTAATACTCCTGAAGAACAACCCCCAAGGCAAAAACAGTAAATAATGTTATGGCATAAAACAAAACTAAAAAACATAAGGCAACAAAACAATAAAAATGGTAAAGTATCAGAACTGGATGAGGAAAAATGGTTATAAGAATTGTGATCCATGTGGAATTCTTAATTCATTTATATGTGCTTTAAATTATATCTTCAATGGGATGGTAAAGAATAGCCTCATCTCTTATTTTCTTCATTAAATAAACATTTTGGTGGTTATCACCTTGGAGCACTCAGAAAGATGGAGCAATGGATCAAAGACTAAGAAATAATTTTGCATGTCCTTCCCTAACACTTAAACTCCCTAAATTAAATTTCCATTAAAAATTTATTTATTGGTCAGTTTCTTAGGCAGTAGACATTAGTAATTACCTAATCATACTGAATGAAAAAATAACTATCATGACTTGTAGTTATGTATTAATATGAAGCTTAGTTAACAAAATATTATGAGAACATAACAATGAAAAAAAACTTGCTAGAATGATTTCACCTATTATAATCCCAGCCCATTTTTGAGTTGATGCATTCAATGTAACAGTTAATCTTCCATTTACTACAGTTAATCTTCCATTTACTACAGACAAGGAAACATGCTACCACTTATTGATAATTTAAAATACTTTATATTAAAGCATCATGTTTTCATAAAAAACTTTATATAGATACATCCCACTTGAAATATTCATACATGATGCAATGCCCCCAGATTCCCAATGCTTGAACTCACTTACCCCTTGGCACTTGGATTTCAGAAATTTGAATCACACTGTTTCATTCCTTATTTGTCAACACAGCTGTAATATGTTTTTGTCAAACACTGTTTGGGGACACACTTCTGCTTTCATCTGTTGTGTGGACAAACAACAATCTACTCTGACTTTTTCTAGGATGTTGTATTTATATCAGTTCCAATAATTTAAAAAGAAGAAAAGCTATTATTACAATAATAGACATAATTCCAGGAGGAAATTTTTTTATGTCTAAAAATCTGAGTTCTTTCCTTTAAAAATTTGTCTTCACAACTTATTTGTCTAATTACTCAGTGCAGTAACTATAAATATATATAGTTATGTATATAAACAACTGGGTTACAAACCCCCTTTTGGACACATCCAAGACTGACGTGTGCAAACATGAAACATATCTCATCCCCTTTTCTTGCCTGTCCAAGCACACACTCACCTTTGCAGCATTTGTAAACCAGGACGAATTTACAGTTAAGGCTGATGTTGTTATGGCAAGTCACTGATGGCACTCTGAAATCTACTTCTCCAGATTTCATATGAGGACTTCTGTTACTACTTCCCTTCTACTACTACTTTTAAAGAGATTTTATACATTTCTTTAAATCTCTTTGGATTTGAGGCATATCTTTTACCAGCTGATTCTATAACCTCTTGAACTTCTGGTAACTCCCAGAAGGACACTGTCATATTTTTATGTAGTCCATGAGTTTACATAGATTATACATATTAGTGTCTTTCCATCTTCAAAAGGCTCATGTTGAAATGAATGCTAACTCGGTCCTTCACATATTACTAAATTCCTTACATGAAGATTGAAAGGATTTTATTTGCTGCACTTTGATAAATAAAAGAACAATATGCATCATATAATTGTTTAGACTGGCATTTTTCCATTTAGTATTTCTAGAAATGTTGGAATTTTATTAATATAAAGAGGCAAGTCTTAATTGGAAATGTCAAAACTATATTTATTGAAGAGATAATCAATTCCTGGTGGCACTGCTACAAATTGCCAAAAGGTTTGTTTTTTAATTCAACATATAGTAAGTTTAAGATTTTGTGATTTTCCAAATACTACATTATTCTTAAGAATACTGTTTAATCAGAGATCTGTGGATCTTAGCTGCTGTCTTCTAAAAGTATACCCCTCCAAAATACATTGTTATTTATAGTCAAAGTTCAGTTTATTAGAATCAACATCCTGTCAATACATCACTCTGTTGTTTGCTTCACATTCTTCTGGATAAACCTGTTCTGGCTTCATTGATTTGTCTACTCTCCTGAAGACCCTGAAGGAAAAAAGATAGAAAATTCAAGGCATCTAATGTGGCTTTGACATATGCACATCTGTGGTGTGCATGTTGCTTAAGATAGGTGGGTAAAATAAGTGTGATTATTTATCATTGTTTTTCATATGCTCCCACACTGGCTGTGCAAATAATCAGATTTATCTGTTTTAAGATAATTAGCCTTTACATAATCATGAATCCCTTGATTCTTCTGGATACTTAAATAAATCTCCATATATTTGGTGTATCTTATGTCTTAACATAACACAAACACCACTTCATTTCCTTGCAATAGGTATTGTTACACAGTTCCAAAAATACATTATATTAGTAAAAGTCAGAGGAACTTTTATACTTCTACATGGTTTGTTCATTGTATGAGTCTTCAGCATTTCCTTGATAAATGTAAAGAAAGGCTTATTAAGTGAGCTACTGTAGGCTAAAAATAATTACAAAATTTATTTTGCTTATATTTTTTAATTCCAACCTCCCTCAAACAATTTGTTCAGTCATTTAATAAATGTTTATTGTTTGCCTACCGTAGCTCAAGCATTCTTTGAAGGATTGGAAATCCACAGTAAACCCAGCCAGCATCACTGTTCTCAAGGATGTTACACTCATGTGTTGGGGGAAGGAAGCATCAGATGGAAAAATTAGATATGTGAATAACTTGATAATATTTCCATTGTTGACATAAGTAAAATAAGGCATGGTAAGGGAGATAGTGGTACCTGGATGACTGTTGCTAATTTTTTTTTTTTGTGTGTGTGTGTGTGTGTGTTTTTTTTTTATTTTAATGATTGTTTAAGTACATTTTTCTCCCCTTTACTCCCAATCAAGCCCACCCACCCCCCTCCCATCTTCCCTCCCATTACCACCCTCCCCCTAGTTTTATCCATGTGTCTTTTAACTTTGTTCCTGCAAACCCTTCCCCTTTTCCCCTGAAATTCCCTCTTCTCTCTCCTCTGGTCACTTCCTGC